>JAMALC010000011.1:113602-176452 GCA_023628275.1 Rhodotorula sp. M30-05A-2 | reverse complement strand
CTGACCAAGATCGAAGCCAAGCCGGAGCAGTCGAAACACCTCGAGACGGCGACGGCACGAGTGTGCAACCTCTCTGTTGATTGGGTCCAGCAGCGCGGACAAGAAGTGTACACCACCGGGAGCCGAATCCCGACCGTGGTCAGTTCTCTTCTTCTCTCTTGACGGAGGACTCTGTGGACTAACCCCCCATAACGCGCCCAGTCTTTCGGAACTCCCGTCGAGGACGCCGAACGTCGAGACTTGACCATCAACGCACTCTTCTACAACCTCCGCTCCCGTTCCATCGAGGACCAAACCGGCAAGGGCCTCGCCGACCTCGGTTTCGTCCCCGGCGAACCGAAACGGATCCGAACGCCGCTCGAACCGGTCAAGACGTTCCATGATGATCCGCTGAGGGTCGTCAGGGCCGTCAGGTTCGCGGCGAGATTCGGGAGGGAGTACGAGTTGGATGGGGAGATGGAAACAGCGATCAAGCGGGAAGAGATCAAGGTGCGCGTTTTGCGAGAGGTCCTTCATCATGTTGACCCTCTCCTTTATCATCGACGGATCAAAGCTGACACTAATAACCTACCGCGCCGGGGAAAACAGGAAGCGCTCCAGAATCCGCACAAGATCAGTCGAGAACGAGTCGGCGCCGAGCTGGACAAGATGCTCCTCGGTGCGCGCTCCTCTCCCAGAAATGTCGCAGGGTTAACCACGAACGCCTTTTGCTGACGACTTCGGCCTTGACGCAGGTCACGACCCGCAATACGCATACGAGCTGATCGAGCGACTCGAGTTGCACCCGCTCATCTTTCTCTACGACCACGACAAGTCGTTCCTCGGTCCGCCTGCCCCGACAACAACAACATCATCATCTCCGACCGTGACCCCTCTACCCGCGCAGCGGGAAGCGTCGCCGCCTCCGCGACCAGTGACGTCGAAAGCCGTTGTCGCAGCGACGATCCTCGCTCGCCTGTTGCGCCCTTCCTCCTCCTCCGATCCGGAAGACTTGCCCGCCCTGCACCCGCTCTTGCAACTCAGCCCCGTCCCCTTCCCCGATTCGAACGACGCGCATTCCGCTCCGCCAACCTATCCCCCTTCCGCGCCTCCCACTTCCGTCCTCCCGTACCTTTCGCACGTCTACCCCTCGACGATCAAGCGCTTGTTCCTCTCGTGTGGCTTGTTGCCGCTGTACGATCTCGTCACGATTGAGAAGAACAAGGTCATCTGGGTTGGGGAGAAGGTGGTCCGCGATGGGATCAAAGGTCCGACGGTCGATATCGGGTTTACGAAGCGCGCGCGCGAGGCGCAGAAGAGTTTGAGGAGGTTGGTCAGGAGCTTGACGGAGGAGGAGGAGGGCGAGGGATCGGAAGCGAAGGCTGCGAACGGCGAAGATACGCTCATGAGGGATGCGGCGCTCGAACGAGCCGAGATCGGTGAGGCGCCACCTGACTCTTTCCGACTGGGCACTGGCTTGACTCGCGCACTAACTCGCTTCAACTTGATAGGGATGCGTTTGCGCAACCCGGCGGTGCACGACGGGATGCACCAGCGTTGGAACGTCTCGCTCCTGTGGTCTTTGGTGCTCGACCTCGTCGACGCTCACGCAGGTAAGCTTGGCGTGCGAGAATTTGCCCACTCCTGTCTGGTCAACGCATGGATTGACAGCCGAAGGACACCTTGACAGACCCCGCAAGGCAGCGCGAGATCGTCAAAGCGTACAACCGTTTCGTTGAGAAGGTCATGAGCTACGAGTTGGACAAGCGCGCGTTCGAACCGACTCTGCTCGATGTAAGCACACTCCTCACCTCCATATACTCTACTTTTGCTAACCTCTCACGCGTCGCAGGGCAAAGCGGTCAACGCGTTACTCCCCTTTACGAAATCTTCCCCTGCCATGCCGCGCGTGCTCGACCTCGTCATGCGTTTGCAGCTCTCTCACCCCGGAACGACGCGAGGAGACGTCGAGCGGTACCTCTTGGACGAGGCGAGGCAGGAAGAGATTCGGAAGATGGTCGAGGAGGCCAAGCCGGTGCCGAAGGGCAAGAAGCGAAAAGATCCGGCGGCGGCGTGAGGAAATGCGTGGCCGGTACTGTACGGCCGGCAGAGTCGCAACACCTTTCGCATGGGTCTTCTTGGGTGATTACATTCCCGAGCCGAAGGATCCGGTTCGAGAGCAAGCGACGCGTGTGAAAAGGTATTTACAAGTCCTTTCGCTTCTTTGCTTTCCTGTATGTTCATGACCCCTTAGCTGTGTCGGTCTGGTGATGCAAGCCGGCAAGTGAGGTGATCAAGCGCCGTATTCGGCGATCCAGGCGGCGTGGCCGACGGCGGCGGCGACGTAGACGAGGTTGATGAGGGACGAGATGCCGTGGAGAGTCCCGAAGCGCTTGTTGAGCGCCTTCATCTCGTTCGAGACCTGCATGGGTCGCGGGGCAAGTGGTCAGCGGCTGGTAGAGATGCGAAACGAGGAAGGGAAAAATCAATGAGGGACGTACGCCCGGCTCATTGTAGGACTTTCCCTCGAGGCGCTCCTTGCGGTGTCGCTGCTTCATGACGCCTGTTTGAGATTGCCCTCGTCAGTGCCTCGCTGGAAAAAAAGCAGGGAATTGTTAGCCACGCACCGGTGGTCAGAGGTCCGACAAAGAGCCAGTTGGCGAAACCGGACGAGGCCATGACGACGAGAGCCCACACCGTCTTGTTCCCGTGCCTCCAGAACGTTCGGACGAGTTCGCCTCCGCCGGGGCGGCGCGAGTACAAGCCGAGGAGGGCGAGGGCCGAGAGGGACTGGAGGGCAAAGAAGCGCGGGAAGAGGCGCGATTGCAGGTGGCCGAATTGCTGTCGCGGGAGGGACAGGTAGGCGATCGGGCCTCCGATGAAGGAATGCCAGACGGTCGAGCCGAGTACGGTCCCGAGGCTGTTTCACGGCGTGTTGTAGTTGCGAGGTGTTGCAGGATGTGGGACAAAGCGGTCGATCTATGGTCAGTTCCTGCACGTAATGCAAAGGCAGGGAGGCGTATGTTTTCCAGCAGAAGTCGACAGTTTCGTCCTCTATGCACACGTCCGACGGTCCTCCAAGAGCCGTGCGATGCGGCGAACAAGTCCAGGTGCAAAGGTCGCCGAATCCGATGGAGCGGGAAAGGGAGACTCACACGACGTTGTAGACGCCCTTGGGTCCGGTGACTGCGCGCCAGAGTGCATGCACAAGAGGTCCGTCTGACATCTTTTCACTGTCTTTGTGCAAGTGAGTGTGAGGGAGAGCGAGCAGCTTTCCATCGGACGACGACGTCAACGGCGCAGCCTCGATCGCGATTCCAGGGCCGCAGATGCCTCCCCTCAGGCACTTGGCGATCCCCCGTGGAGCCGGCGTCAACCTGCGTCACCTTCCGACGACTGGATCCGCCGACACTGCAGTGTCCTCGGACGACTGAATCCATCCTGCTCACGAGACCAAGCTATGACCGTATCGCACGTTTCCGGAGCGGGCAAATTTCACTGTCCCTGTTGCTGTCCATGCGGTTCCGTGAGGAAGTTTACAACATCGCGGATTCCAACCTGGATCACAGCTGTCCCGACTACTCCTTTTCGACCCCATACTCCTCGAGCAAGATGGCCTTTTGTCGCTGCACGATCGCCTTCTCCAACTCCTGCGCCGTGAGCAGTTTCGGCGCCTGCAACTCGTCGGGCGAAAAGATGCTCTCGTACGCCGCCGCCGGTCCTCGTCCTTGCGCCTCTGGTTGTCCTGCTTCGCCGCCGTCCGCCATCTCTGCATCTTCCGCTTCGTCTGCGCCATTTTCCTCCTCCTCCGCCGCGGCTGCCGAGCCGTTCTCGAGCTTTGCCTTTTTGCCACCCTTGCGACCGGAAGGCGCTTTCCGCTTGCCCGCTGCTGCCGTAGTAGTGGAGGTCGTCGAGGCTCCGTTTGAGGGGGGCAGTGCGGGTGCCGATGCGTTGAAAGAGATGCGATGCCGGGGAGGGAGCGGGATGGAGGAAGGGGCGCCTTCGATTTCGTCTTCGAGGTTGCTGACCGCTTCGTCCCACGCTGTAGAGGGTCAGGCTGAGCGTTAGTAAGAAGCTGTATAATTTGATACAGCACAGCACCATGTCCGGTGGGCAACGATGCGGCAACGCAGACGAGCTCGTCACTGACCGGCTTGTTCCGCCTTCCTCTCCGCTTCGAGCAATCTCCGCCCTTGCTCCCCTTCCTCAGCGGCGTTGCCGTAGTATTCGGGCGGTGCGTTGTCAAACATGGAGACCTTGACGGTCTTGTAGGATTCGACTTCGGCTTGGTCCTTGGCGGCGGTTGCAAAGAGCTCTTTCACGCCGGGGAGTTCGCGGGCGCGGCCAAAGTACCTGAAGGACAAAAGGGTCAGTGATCACTGGACACTCCGTTCACGCGCAACACGTAATAGTGGAGCAAAGGAAAAAGCCCCGCTGTCACGCGCGTCGAGAGAGTGCCCCGACCACTCACTTGTAGCCTCGCTGACCGGGCACCTCCCTCCCATCGGCATCCGTAATCTTGCCCGCGGCGCGCCTGTAGTTTGCTCCACCGAGAGCGACAATCTGGTTCTCCCAGTGGAACTTTTCGCGCAAGAGTTTGTTGATCTGGTCGTTCAAGTCGCGGACCTCGTAGTCGGTCAATCCGGCTGCACGTCCACATGCGAGTCAGCGCGCCATTTCCCCACGACACCGAAACGGCGAGGATCAAAGGGGCGAGGACTGACCGTCCTGGATCTTGGACACCTTGCGACTGATCTCGCGGAGGATTTCACCCCTCCACCGCTCGCACTGCCTCAAGTCCTTGCAGTGCGCGGCGAGGCGCGGTCGCCTGTCGGTCTTTTGTACGAGTCCGAGTTCGGCTGCCTGCGCTTCTCGGAAGCGGTACAGCATCGACTGCGCCTTTTCTTCGTTACGAGCCACTGTGGGAGGTGATGTCGACCCCCGTCGGCGATGGTCAGCCATCTGTCTCCTGAAAGGGTTCCCTTGTAGTGACTCACTCTTGACTGTCCTGTGCCTGCTCTGGGCTGCGTGTCGCTTGTGTGGTTATGCGAGTGGTCGTTGGACGATGTCGAGAGAGTCGCGTGCGCGAGTGGGCCGGTGGGGCAAACGAGCGGGTCGACGCAAGGCAGGCAGCCGTCGTTCAAGGACTGAGACCGTGGCTCTCTTCTGCCGCAAAGAGCTGCGCGTGTGTGGACGGAGACAGCTGACCCTTTCGTCTCAGTCTACTCTCCGACTTGTCTCGCTTCCCCTTCTCGACACCATCCTACCGAGCAAGCAAACAGGTTGGCAGCCTGACGACGCAATCAGAATCTGGTTGTCTACTGCGACTCGCTTGCGTCACGCATCAGCGTGTTGCTTGCTCTCTTGACAATCTCAGGCTGTTTGCGAACTCTACTAGCTCTCTCGCTTGCGAATAGAGTGATTCGATTGCAAACGCTATCACCTTTTCTCCTCCGTATTCACGCACATGCACGAAGCCGAAAGCCAGCAGCGTGAATGCTAACCGACACGCAACCAGAGAACGCCTCGCGCGCGATTTCTCCCGCGCGCTCATTGCTTCACGAGACCGCAATGATCCGGCTGAAGCGCCCTCAAGATACTCTGCGCTTCAAGAGGCGTCATCATCTGCGGTACTGCCTCCTTCGACCGCTACTCAGCTTGATCGCCGGGCCTTTCCTCGCTCCGCCCCCGGGTCCTCCTCTGAAGCCTCCACCGCCTCCTGCACCTCGGAACCCCTTCTTGAACCCACCGCCACCGCCGCCGCCGCCACCACCGGGACCGCCCCGCGCAGGTCTGTGGAACGTCTTGACCTTGGCGACCTCGTGTCCCTTTCGCTTGAAATCGCGGATCCGAGCCTGGTCGGCCTTTTTCGCTTTCCGAGATTGGTGAGCCGATCGGAGATCGACCGACGAGGCGAGTGAAGTGAGGTAGGCGAGGTAGGAAGTGACTGACCCGGCTACGCGCGGTTCGATCTCGCTCCGGTCGAGAAGTGGCTGTGATGACGGTGGAGGCGCAGATGCAGACGCGGCAGGAAGGGGCGACACGTCCGGGTCGGTAGGAGCATCCTCGACGAGAGCTGCTGCACTCTGATCTGCCATCGTCGTCGCACTGCTCAAATACCCCCGCCGCGGCTCCGTCCTCGTCCACCTCATCTCCCTCGGCCGCTCGCGGTCCTCATCCTCGTCGCCCTCATTCTCATGCAAGTCGACCCTCTCTCCATGTCCCAAAGCGACCTCGACAAAGTCCCTTTGGTCGTCGACCGCTTCTCCCCCGCGACCGAGGCCGTCGAGCGTCCACCGGCCGAGTTTGCCGTCCCGGAAGGACTGGACGAGCCACCGACTGGCGTGCTCCGTGTCGGGGATGCCGCCGCGCTGCATCGCTTGCAGGCGATGGGCGAGCGCAGTGAAGAAAGATTGGGGGTCCTCCAGCGGCGTGTCGGCCGGTAACGCTAACCGGCGCAAAAGCTCGTCTGTCGCTCGGAAGCGCGGTCAACTTCATGAAACGGCTTTTTTCTTCTTGCCGGAGGTAAAAGGTGACCCACCATTGGTCCACCCCTCGTCCTGCATCTCGGCTCGTATCCGCAATCGCCACAGCAAGTACTCGCCGACCAAATCGCGCTCAAACAGGCTCTCCTTCATCCCGCCCGTCAGCGCGAGCTTGATGGCTGTCTCCTGACCCGCCACTCCCTTGCCCAAGAATGGGACCATGATCCCCGGGGTATCGTAGATGTAGACAGGCGGTTCAGAGGCAATCTTGATGTGAGTCGAGAGACGGCGCGTATGACCCGGTTCGGACGAGGTCGAAGCCGCTTTGCCTGCAGAGTTGGTTTGTCTCAGCTCGACGCTTTCACTCGTGTGGCAGTAAGACATGTGGTCCGTACCTTTGCGGACACCGACACGCCGCAGGGCGTTCAAAATGCTGGACTTGCCGACGTTCGGCATCCCCGCGACGAGCATTGTGATTTTGTCGTCCGGACCGTCCAGCGGTCTTCGGGCAAGCTCTGTGTGCTCAGTAAAATCAGTGTACGAGCTCTGAGAAGGAGCGAACAGCTGATCCGAAGCGTACTGATGGCAGCCTCGAGCACGCGCTTGACTTCGTGATCTGATCGCGAATCGGTAAACAGGACCTGGTCCTCGTCGTGCTGCGCCAATGCGCGTTGCAGAGGCTGTACGAAAGTATCAGTACAGGAAGCATGTTTCGCGGGCGAATGAAGGCGAATCCAGCCAGCGAGACTCACGATCTGGAAGCAATCCTGCGCGAGATCCGCCTTGTTGTAAACGATCAACCGCTTTGTCGTCCCAAATCCTTTCCCTCCTCCCGCCGCTGATGTTGGCGCTCCGATCCCCCTACCGGCCTGTTCTGCCAACAGCCGTTCGAACGCCGGGTTGATCGAGGTGAGCGGCAGGCGAGCGTCGCGGGTTTCGATGATCAGGTCGAGCTTGTGCGACTGGACGAGTTCGGTGATTTCGCGCATCGCTCGGCGCATGTGTCCTGTCGCCCATAAAGGTGTCAGCTTGGCCTGGAAGCTTGCAAGTCTGAGTGGGCACGAGGACGTACCGATGTACCATGATTGCGGTAACAGCGGAAAGTGGAACGGTGGAACCGGTGCCATTCTGCGAGCCGGTGCTCCGCGGTCCGGAAATCACCAGTTGATAGTCAGTGGACACTGACTTCCTCTGGTCTAGACAGCGTATAGAGAGGGCGAGAGCGATGAAAATGGCTGCACCGCCTCAGGTTTTTTGTTTTGCTTCCGCGTCCACGCCCAAAGGCTTAACTCTGCATAGACACGCAGCACACTAGGCGGGCTACTAGACGGCGTGAATGCTGCCGAGATGAGTTCAGGTAGCTTCGCAGGAGCGCCGCTCTCGAAAGGTATGCTCTTCCTCTTCTTCTCCTTGTCGCTCCACCATCATCCTCTCGGTCCTCGTCCTCGCTGGACGCGCTGCTGACTCTTTGAACACCCGCCCACGCAGCCCTGATCCTGTCCACGGTCGCGCTGTCGGTACTCGCCGCGACCGCGTCCTGGCAGCACCATTTCCACCTCTCGCTCGCGCCCCACTTGACGCGAGACCATCAGCTGTACCGCCTCATAACCCACCATGTCGCGTACGCCAACTCGAGCGAACTGCTCATCGGAACTCTGCTTCTCTGGCAAACTTGCCCCGGGCTCGAACGCTTGTTCGGAACTCGAAAATTCGCAGTCAGTGGCGCCACGACCTCTGTCCCTTTTCTTTGTTTGCGAGTCCAAGAGCTGACGCCCTTTTCTTGCAGAGTTTCCTCGTGATGATCTTGGCCATGTCGACGGTTCTCGACCTGGCCGTCCTCGTCTTGGCATGGCGGATCTCCGGCGGCCGGTTCAACACGCTTCCGTCAGGCCCCTTCGCTCTCGTGCTGGCGCTTTGGTCCGTCCGCGCACGCATCCTCCGACCCGAGACCCGCCAAGTACTGACGATGCATTGCATCTCGTCAGCTACCAGTCGCATCAACTGGTCCCGACCTTGTACCACTTCCGCCTCTTCCACCCTGTCTTGACCTTCTCTAACCGCTTCCCAGCGTACCTCCTCGCGTCCCTCCTCGTCTTTGCCGAACCGCCGCTCGCCTCCCTCCTCCCTTCCCTCGTCGGCATACTCGCCTCCCTCGCCTACTCGAACAATTTCCTCTCGACAAGGGACTACCGCCTCCCGCGCCGGCTGTACCACCTCCTCGGCCGCTTTGGAGCCTCCATCTTGGGCGACGACGCCCGGACCCGCGCGAGGTTCAGAAGAGGAACGGCCGTCACTCCGGAAGAAGCGCTGCTGCAGTCGGTGGCGGCGTCAGCATTGGCCGGTTCGATGCTCGGCGGGGGAGGAGGCGCCGCGGCCGGTGGAGGAGGAGCAGCACCGGGCGGTGCTGGAGCCGGCACTGCAAGAGGTGGTGGATTTGCAGGCGGATTGGATGCTAGTATTATACGCAGCATGGGACGGGCGACACGGCGGCGAGATGCAGCGGCGACGGCATCGGCGGCGTCGACGGGAGGTGCTGTCCCACCCGCGACGGCAGACGCGCCCCTGCCTTTGTCTCCGACGGAGGCGGGCCGGACCTCATCCGCAGAGGAAGGAGCAACGGGGGCAGCCGTCACTGCTGCAGGGACTGAATCTGGACCGCCACCGCCTACCTCACGATCGCAATCGTTGTCGAGGTTGACCGGCGCAGATTTCCTGCGAGAGTGGCAAGCGGGATTGACCGGGGCGCCCGAGGGTCCGACCGCAGCGTACGTACTGATGCCCTCTTTCAGTCTTGTCGTCTCTGCCGCAGATTTAGGCGGAGTCGCTGACTGTAGTCGCTCCGTCCGTACAGGCAGATCAACGAACTCACATCGATCTTTCCGCATCACACGAGGCATGCGATCGTCGCGGCTCTGCTGCAGAGCGAGCTCGATACGTCAAGAGGTCCGTTCTCTTTTTTCCTCGCCATGACTGTCCTTCCCCGGCGCCTGACTCGAGACGTGGCACCAAAACAGCGGCCGAAATCTTGCTCGGTCAACAGACATAGAAGATTCAGTCGCATGAGCAACCATCGTGTATCAACAACCCGCATATTGGGCTCAAAGGGCTTGATGAAAGGAAAAATACGACTCTACTTCGACGAATCAACCGCCGCCGCGCCACCACCGCAACCGGCCGTCCTCTCCCGCGCTGCACATCCTCCCTCCTCCCAATCCCGCCGCCGCGCCGCCGAGACCCTCAATAACGTTGCCGTTCCCGGCAGTGGTGAGGGGTTCGGGAGCCCACGCGATGGCCCAGACGTCGGCGGTGTGGTCCCGCAATGTTGCGAGCGCGAGAGACGGCGCCGAGAGATCCCAGAGCTTGATGGTCCCGTCCGAGGAACTGGATGGACCGGGGCGGGTCCAGAGTCAGTTATTTCTCGTTTGAGCCCTGCAGAGAGCGAGTGGCTCCCAGAGAGGGAAGAAAGCCGACTCACCCGCTCGCGAGCAAGCGATCATTCCTCGCTTCAACTTTGACGACCCAACCTTCGTGGCCTCCGAGACTCGCCACTTGTCCCCTGCGTCCACCAGTGACGCCTGCTCCGGCGGATGTGGCAGTCAAAGCGCGCAGGTCAAACACGTTGATGCGCTTGTCGTCCGAACCGGTGATGAGCAGGTTCGAGGTGAAAGAGATGGAACGGATCGGAGCGGCGTGGGCTGTGCGCGAGATGACAAAGATCAGCTTTCGTCTCGACGCTCGTGTGGAGCGTCGCTCGGGTCACGCACCGGGGAAAGCCGTCACGAGTGCGCCCGACTCGGAGTCGAACAAGGAGACGTAGCCCTTGTCGCTGGCGACGGCGAGCAAGCCACCGCTCTTGCTCTGCGACTCGGTGCAGGTCAGTATGCTAAGTAGTGACAGTGTATTCGAGGTCCACGCACGTATTCGACAGCGGTTCCAAACGTTCCGGTCGATTCGAACGTTGAGATGACTTCGCCAAAGTTGTCTTTTGCGGACGACATGACGGTCACCTTGCCCTTGTCGCCTGCTGTCGCCATCTGCTCTAACCGAGGATTCAGAGATATATCCCACGAAGCGGCTGGGCAAGACAATCGTGTCAGCTTCTTCGAAGGAGAGAAAGAACGACGGCGGAAAAAGTCCGATCGGAGCGCACCTGCGGGCAATTCCTTTCGCCCTTCCTCCTCCCCATCGAGACTCCAGCGCGTGATGACGGAATCGAGCGTGCTCGAGACGAGGAAAGACGCTCCCTGCTCGGATTTGTCAAAGTCGAGACCGACGACGCCGAGCGCTTTCCGCGGCCGGATCGTCCTGATCGGGACGCTCGGTGTTTGCGGGTCCCTGTGCAGGCAATTCTCAGCTTAGTGGGTGGTCGGCAACCCGTTCACGGATAGCCGAGAGTGCTTACCACAATTTGATGGTGTGGTCTGCGCCTGCGGTCGCGACGACTTCGCCTCCTCCGGCTTTCCTTGCCCACTTGGCGCACCAGATGGCGTCCGAGTGTCCTCGTTCTCCGTCTGGGCTCGTCGGCGGTGCATTCGGTGCCGGCGGAAGCGTAGACGAGTCGGGCGCAGGTTCGCCGACATCCGACAGAACGTACGTCGCGCTCTGTAGGCGTCCTAGGATCAGATTTGGACAGCGTGCGGCGTACCGGACGACTTGGCTTACCATTCTGGTTGCCCTCTACTCCCTTTCACGCGGAGATTCCTGCTGTTTGATTCGCTCGAGATGACGTTGGTGAAAGAGCAGCAAAAGGTTCGACTCCGACCGCTCACTCCCTCGAGCACGCTAGGGAAAGACAGGGCAGCAAAGAGCTGGGAGTAGCTACAGATTAGAGGATTGTGCTCCTGCCGAAGCTCCCTCGACGCTCACACGACTTCTCACACCGCCGTTTGCTCTTCGTCGCTTGTTTGCCTTGAACGAGCCTCTCGGGCGGCGCTCGCTCCTCCGATCAGCCGGCAGACTTGCACATAGCGTTCCTTCTGAGCCTTTACTGTCCCAGGTACGCCCTCGCGCTCTTTTGCAAGGAAATTACGCGCGCGCTGATGCCGTTTGCCCCCGTTCGGAATAGCGAGCACCAACATTTTCGATGGCGACGACGAAGACTTACTTGTGCTACGGCATACCCGTCACCAACGAGTCGCTCACGTACGCCACCTTGGCTTACCAACGACTCGAAGGGCCGTTCCGCTTCGTCCGTCTCGTTCAAAAGCGCAGGAGGGAAGGGACCTTGCAGACATCACCGACCTCGGCAGTCGGCTCGCTCCCGGTCGAGCTGTGGGACCTTGTTCGGTACATGCTTACCGACCTCTACCTTAGCGCTACTGAGCGCAAGTTCGTTATCAATCACGCCTGCGAAGACTGCTCCGAGGGAGTATCCGAGGAGGATCCCCGGATTTCATACTGGAACAAGCTGGCGTCATGCCCCTGGTGCGAAGACCAGTTGAACGAGTACAAAGGATTCGAAGATCGTAGCATGGCCACGGTGCGCTGCACAAGCGCCAAATTTTCGAAGCTTCCCCCAGCTGATTGACCCCGTATCGTGCAGCTGTGTCGCCGCCTCCTAAACGATTACGGTCTCGACCTGCCTTCGGTCAGAGTCCTTCAAACCAATCCGGAGGACTGGCCTCGATTTCCGGCGGGCCACCCCTCTGCCGTGGCCTTCATCGCCTTGTCGCCGTCGCCCTACTTGCCGCCACACCGCATCAACGCCAACGATCACGCGAGTTTTCATTGAACCGGAAGTCGACGAAGACAGGGTTCGCAACGACGGGATCTGGCCCCTCTCTTTCGACAAGCCTGCCAACGCCGACCTCCGCTTCCACCACCTCTTGCGCGACCTGCGCCTGTCGCCTTTGAAAGTCAGCGATGGCAAGATCGGCGTCGCGAGAGCACGTCGCTCCAAGCGCACGCGCACGTACGAGGGTTCAAAGACAATGAAGAAGTCCGGCCGAAGTGGTACCTCTTTACGACTGTCGAGCATGTGGAGCGTGATCCGTACGATTCAGACGATTCGTAGCCTGTACCCCGCTTTCGAGAAAGCTTGCGCTTTTCTGCATGTGCAGTGTGCAATTTACCGCTTAATGAAATGTCCCCGGGGACTGCGCTTTGTACGGTGACCAAAGCACGACGGACATGGGAGCTACTTCACGCAGAGCCCTCGCATTTCCTTCGCCTCGCTTCACCCGGCTTCCAAAGCAGCTACGCTCCAGAGACGCTGAGACACGCATAGCTCGAGCGCAGCTCTGACCCTGCATCAAGCACAGCATCGGCGCTCACTTCCCTTCTGACGGCGACGTCTCATCTCTGGCCGCCTCTCGTGCTTGCTCGCGTCGCTTCCGCTCGCCGCCATAATCTGTTGCGCACGACGAAGGCTCCTTGTGGAGATCAAACCAAAGACGGGTGAGCACTCTCGTGCCCCGGCGAGGCTAGAGTGTGCGCACTGACACTGCTCGCGTCCTCTTCATCAGACCCGTCGACCAACTTTGCTTCCACCCCGAGAACGAGAACAGTCTCTCCGATGGCCGCCAAGACCTACCTTTGCTACGGCATCCCCGTCACCAACGAGTCGATCACGCTCGCGACTATGGCGTACGAGCAAGGCGACGGACCGCTCCGCTTCATCCGTCTCGTACAGAAGCGCGTCAGGGAGGGAACACTCCGGGCGTCGCCAGCCTCAGCAGTTGGCTCACTCCCAATCGAGCTTTGGGATCTCGTCCGGCACGAAGTGATCGACCTCGAGCTTTGCGCCGCCGAACGCAAGTTTCTCGATACACACGCATGCCCCCACTGCGTGAGCCCAGATGGGTGTCCGAACTGTGGCGCCCCTGGAGCAGAGAAATGGAAAGATTTGTTGCGCTGTATTGAGTGCCGCGAAGTGCTGATCGAGTATACAGGGTTTGACAATATCGCTTTGGCGGAAGTAAGTTACGTCGTAGCAGATGATATCACACGCACGTGAGCTGAAGCCATTCATTCCTCTGCAGAAGTGCCGCGCTCTCTTGCACGAATACGGTCTCGATATGCCTTCGACACGCACGCTCAAGTCTTCACAGTCGCAGGACTGGCAACTGGTGGATGGTGATCCTGACTCCGTCGCATTCGTCGCCGTGTCGCCCTCGTCGCCGTCGGACAGTGCCGACGCCGACGATCACGTCAGCTACGAGGAACCGGATGTCGATGATGGCGAGTTCTTCCGGAACGACGGAATCTGGCCAATCTCGCTCAAAAAGCCGGCCGACGCCGTCCAACGCTTCCGCCGCCTCCTGCGCGACTGGCACTTGACGCCTCTCAAAGTCGGCGATGGCACGATCGGAATCGCGAGAGACACTAACCCAGACCGCAAGCGCACGTACAAGAGGATCGACGCCGACAAAGTCAAGCCGCGCTGGCATCTCTTCACGACCGTCGAGTGCGAATTGTAGCCTTCCACCGTCTTCGGGATAGCTTGCGCTTGTTCGTGTGCTTTGTGCAATACGCTTTACGAGTTGTCCTAAAGTATCGGTCATATGTATACTTCAGCAAGCTTAAGCGCGATTGCATGACGTCCAAATCGGAAATTGAGCGCGCGCCGAATAATTAGCACTTCGCCTTATCTTTCTCTCCCGCACAGCTCCCGATTGTAAGACGAACCACACTGAGACTCGCATAGCTGCTCAATTGAAGCTTCCGCTGCTTCAAAACCCGGCGCCTCACCCGCTCGCTCCCCGACGACGTCTCTGATCGGCAGCCTCTCGTCACCTCGCTTGTCTCAGTCGGGGAGCCTCGTCTGCGCACGACCTAGCCTTCTGTTGACGTCGAATTTGATCAGGTGCGCCCTCGCGCTCTTCTGCCAGGGCTTGGGCGTGCGCACTGATGCCCCCCTCTCATCGACAGCCTCTTCATCGACCAACTTTGCCCGACTTCGAGACCGAGGACAGTCTTTCCGATGGCCGCCAAGACCTACTTTTGCTACGGCATCCCCGTAACTAACGAGTCGATCACGCTCGCGACCTTGGCTTACGAGAAACTGGAGGGGCCGATCCGCTTCATCCGTCTCGTCCAAAGGCGCATCAGGGAGGGAACTTTGCAGACCGCGCAGAACTCAGCAGTCGGCTCAATGCCAATCGAGCTTTGGGACCTTGTCCGGCACAAAGTGACCGACGTCGAGCTCCGCGACGCCGAAATCAAGTTTCTGAATCAGCACGCGTGCGAACACTGCTTGCTGTCATGTGAATGCTCCTCTGACTGTTACTCCGGTCCGCCGGAGGTGTGGGCGGAGCTACTGGACTGTGATGTATGCACTAGTGCGATGATCGACTACCGAGGGCTCGGTGACTGCGGTTTGGCGAAGATGCGCGGGGCCCGAAATAGCACTTGCACCTGACACGAGCTGAATCATTCGTTCCTCTGCAGATGTGCCGCGTCCTCCTGCACGATTACGGTCTCGACATGCCTTCCACGCGCATGCTCAAGTCTTCACAGCCGGATGGGTGGCGTCCAGCGAGTGGTGATCCTGATTCCGTCGCCTCCTTCGTCGCCGTGTCGCCCTCGTCACCCGCAGACAGTATCGACGCCGAAGAACATGCGAGCTGCGAACATCCGCAAGTCGACGATATGGACAACTACCATAACGACGGCATCTGGCCCATCTCGCTCGACAAGCCTGCCAACGCCGACCAACGGTTCCACCACCTCTTGCGCGACTTGCACCTCACGCCTCTCAAAGTGAGCGACGGTACGATCGGCATTGCGAGAGCGACGGATCCAACACGCAAGCGCACGTACGAAAAGGTCCGCGCCGACGAGGTCAAGCCGCAGTGGCATCTCTTTACGACAGTCGAGTGCGATTGGTACTAGCGCGTCTCTAGGCATGCTTGCAATCTGCAATCTGATAGCTTGACCATTTGCGGCCCTACTTGATCTCGAGACGTGCTCTTCCTGCCCTGTTCACAACTTCTCCGAGGCCCGCGCGACAGCTGCCGAGACTCGCTAAAGACGAAGCGGACCATCTTGCAGCCGTCGGGTCAACACGACCTGCTCGCTGCTGCCCTTCTGTGTCCGCTTTGCCGTAGGTTGCGACTTGCTTCTCCTGCACCGGACTTGACTCGAGACACAGCTCCCGTCGCAAAGGTGCATCTTCATCCGCAAGTTGCTTGGTGGAACGTACTATTCTGCGCCGTTCGCTACCTCGCTGGCAGCATCCACCGTCTGATCGCCAACTGTTTTCTCTGCTCGTGACAACTGAGCTGTACCTGCGTTGTCGGTCGGCGAGGAAGGACGTGCAGATTGTTGGAAGAGGGTGCATCGCAGTTGACGGTAGGCGTGCGCGTCGCCGGTGCTGGCACTCGAACGCGAGCCTGAAGCCACCTTGATGACATGTCGAGGGGTCATGTCAAAGTGGACCTGCAAGGGAAGCATCGCAACCGTTAGCAGGACGTTGGAAGTGGGAAGAATTGATTCAGTTTCCGCCGACGCACCTGGAAAACATCCGGCCGACTGTAGTGGCCAGTGGGGTCGAGCACAGCTCGGGCCTTGTAGCATAGATCAAGATCGAGGTCGGCATAAACGACTTCGTTTCGGTCCGGTGCGGCGAGGGCGAGTGTCCGTCCTTCCGGATCCAAGATCGTTGTAAAGCCGCCACCCGGGCTCAACATCTTCTCCTTGTCGCGGAAGGTCTCGTCGATGTTTTGCTGCGTCAAGAAAGACGAGGCCGAGACGACGAAAGTACCGGTCTCGATGGCGTAGGCGGTCAACAGAGCCGAGTTCGCCTCGCGGGAAAGAGAGTGATGCGGCAGCTCGGCCGGAAAGACCGGCCAACTCGCGGCGTGGACCTCCTCGTGTTGGCTCGACATTGCGTACTTGAGCAGCGACTGCGCGTGTTCCTGTGGCCGCACATGAAGACTGTGAGTCAGCAAGCTTGCGTTGAAAGCACCCGACGCGAACTGCGACCATGACAGCATTCGTCACAGCAACTCGAGGATAGACTTTGACAAGACGTACCCAACACTGCAGCACTCCCAAGTTGCCGACTTCGGTTTTGTGTACTCTGATATCGGAGCCCTAGATTGAAAGGATGCGCACAGGTTAGTAAGAAGGGTCGCCAAAGAAAAAGAGAGAGAGAAAAGACTCACGTCGCCGTCCCCGTAGAGGATCCGTTCCACCGACGTCGGCCGCAGCTTTCTCCGTACGGTCATCGAGCCGTCTGGTCCACAGATCCACTGGGACATGAAGAGAGAGCCGCCGTCGCGCTCGGAGAAGCCGACAACGGCTCGAATCCGATTCTGCATGCAGCACCTGCGGATCGCTTCGCCTTCCGGTCCGTCGGCCTCGACAGCCGCTTTGCGATAGAACTCTCCCGTGTGAGCGAGTTGATCTGCGAGTGTGTCAGCGAAAGACTGGATCCGCCGCTCCTTGTGCGCGGGCTGGGGGTAAAGAGAAGAAAGGCTGAATCGCGCACCACCGTAGGGGAGAGCCCAGATGAAGAAGGGATAGCCGCTCAAGGCGAGCTCTGATTGGCATACCGGCAGGTGCAGTCAGGTCAGCATATTGTGCGACAAGACTGCCCCATAGAAAGCGCGAGCATACCGGAGAAGACGACGAGGCGGGCGCCGTTGTTTGCCGCTTCCTCGATGGCTGCCAGGATGCGCGGCAGGTTGGCGCTCGCATCGTGGAACGCTGTGGGATGGCGTGCAAGATGAGCCTCCGGAGTCCGACGAGCTGATAACCACAAAAAGCAGCACACTGGTTTCGACTTGAGCAGCTGCGACCCGAAACTTTCGCGAACGGTCGCTCATGGCGTTGGAGCTATAGCGATCGGTGGGGACGAGAGTCGAAGCAAGCAAGTGACAAGCCAGGGTGTGCTCTGTTGTGGTGCCAACTGCGAGCTTATCAGCGCGCGTGCCCCACACTCGAAACGGAGTCATTCGTCGCCGACGAGAGAATCCGGATTGATCGGCAACACCTTGATCCGATGAGCGCGCTGTAGGAGCAGTAAAGCTCGAAGAAGCCGATAAGGTCCAGCGTCCGCGCAAGCCTCTACACAGAAGTGCCCGTACGGCGAGAAGCGGCGCCGGAAAAGGCAGCGCGGTGGAGCGAGATGGCCTCGACGGCGTCGCCCGCCTCGCACGCTTCGCCTGAGCATGGAGCGGCCGACAGTACAGCAAGTGCAGCGCAGACTCGTCGCTTGGGCCCCGTCGCTGTGCGTCAGCTGCACGTCGCGCTCGACAATGTCGCAGAACTCGCTCGCTCCGAGGAGCAGTCGATGGCGGCGCGCAGTTCTCGAAGGCGACGAGCAGCAGCAGCCCAAGGCGATGAATCGTTTACGACGACCAAGTCTTGCACCGCTTGCCGGCGCGGCAAGAATCGCTGCCTTCCGAGTGCAGACCCTCAAATTTGCCAGCGGTGTTCAGAGGTCGGCGAGCGATGCGAACATCCGATCTCGCGGAATCGAGGCCCAAAGAAACGCTTGAGCAAGTGCGTACGAGTAGGTGCTTTGCTTGCGCAATTAGTTCTGACACATCAAGCGCCCGCAGGACGCAGAAAGCGTTGAGGGCGATACAACAGAACATCGAGGCAGTCCTGTCCGGAAACCCGACACCGGAGGTCAGGTTGGACGGTGTCGATGACAGCGAGAGTGATGGGTGCGCTCGCCAACCCCATCGCATGAGCGATCTCGTGCTGATCCGGCGCCAAATGACAGAGAGCACAGCGGGACGAGTTTGCTGCGTAATCCGCTTGCGCTCCTCGCGCACCAGGCGCAGGTCCGCCTCGATCAGGGTACGAGCGCAACCGAGAGCTCAGCTGGTGTGTCCCAGCTACGCCCTTTTCTTCTGCGCTTTCTCTGCATCGATTCTGATCTCAAACACCGCGCAGTCCCTCCGGTGCCGCGCTCCGAAGAAAATCTCGCGCTCGACCCGGTCGACTGCGGCATCCTCTCGTACGACGACCTATGTCGTCTACATACGCTGTACTTCACTCATCTCTACCCCTTCCTCTGGGTCCTCCTGCCGGAACTTCACACCGTCGAGTACCTCCGACTCCGGTCCCCGTTCTTGACTACCTCGCTCGCGTTCGTTGCGTCCACCTTTGATCCCGGCTCCGCGCTCCTCACTCCCGCCCTCGAACGACATGCCCTCGCGCTCGCCGTACACGTATTCGAAAAAGACCTGAAGACGTTGGAGATTGTACAAGCTTATTTCTTACTTTCGTGAGTCTTGAGCTCTCCTGGTTCTCGAGCCCTCGCAGCGTTGTCCTATAGGTCTCATCATCCACTGCTTCGCAGACACTGGGCATCGCCGAACCCCGGCGAGGTCGAGACGCGCGCGTTCCATTTCCTCGGGCAGGCTTGGCGGATCGCGGTCGAGCTCCGTCTCAACACCTCGAGTCATCCTTCCTTCCCGCATCCGCACGGCCTTCAAGAAGCTCAAAGCCATGCGGAGCTACTCGCAAGAAATCGGAAGCTCACGTGGCTGCTTCTCTTCTGCGGAGAACTCGCGTGAGTCGCCAGTCAGCTGTGTGTTCCGAAAAAAAATCGCATGCTGATCACTTTATGAACAGGATCTGCGTGCAGACGGGGCGTCTCGAAGCCGTCCGAATACCTCCGATTCCAGGTCAGTCGTTCGCTCAGACGCGCCGACTTTGCGCCGACATTCTTTGAGCGGTCAACAGCTTTCTCCTACTCGCCGGTCCAGCTTCCCCCCGAGCTGCCTGATTACGACTACGCCGCCAACATGCACGCCAACATCATTCTCGCTCGCTCGATCCAGTACACAACCACATTACAGACCAGCAGCGACGTGCCGGAAGCACAACGGGCAAAGTCGTTCATGGCGTTCTGGAAGCCTGCCATGGCCGAATGGCGAGCTCAATGGCCCAACGTCAACTCCTTTATCGATATACACGCCGAGAACAACACGATCATGCTCAACTTCATGACGTTGCGCTTTCGCGGAGCGTCTTCGGTCGAGATCTTGGCGGAATGCAGGGCGGCGGCGATCCGCACGGTCGACAAGGTCGCCACTTGGAACGACTGCGTGGCCGATTTGCGCTACGCGTCGAATTTCTCGGTGGTCAACATTGCGTGAGTCGTACCCTCGTCGTTTGCACAGCCGTCGGTCGGAGACTCACACAAGCGTCTGACCCGATCCTCTGCGGACCAGCTACGGAGCGACGCTCCTTCTGCAGTTGACGCTGAATCTCGACCACCACGTCGACGCCGCCGTACTCAGCAAGATTCGCAATGTCGCATATATCCTGCAACGGGTCGGACAGAGTCGGCCCAACGCAATCTCGGTCGCGACTTTGCACGCCGAGCGAATCCTCGCCTTGATCGAGACGATCGCGGCAAAGGCCTACCGCGCAGACGCCGCCTCATCACAAGCTCCCATCAGCAGTATCGCAAGCTCCGAACCGGGCCACGCTTTGCGGCATCTACAACTCCATCCGCCAGTCTGGCCCGATCTACCGAATCTTACGCCGCCGATCGGCGAAGCCCCGGAGGACGGCCACGCCGACCCGATGACGCTTGCGTCGGACTACTTCCCTCTTGTCGAGCCGGACTCGAATGATGTCGGGCTTTCGCAGGTCCTCGCCGACATTGCAGCGCAAGGAATGCCGCCGACGGATTTCCTGGGGATGGCAGCGCTCGATCCCATGATGGCCTGGGCTTGGGAGGACTATCCGGCTCTCGAGATACCCGGCATGGACAACGTGCTTCCCACCTTGTAGCGAAAGGTCATGTATCCAGCTTCATGCAGCGACTAGAAGACGGGAGAGACTGCAAGGACTTGTTTGCAGCGGTCGTCGCAAATATGAGTCGAAAAAAGAGCTACGAGATGGCACAAGTTTATGACAGAGGCCCGAACTCTTGACCAACGGGCTAGGTGCGACATTGGGATGTCAGAGTAAGGCTCCACAAGGTCTAGACTGAGAGAGCCGAGACTTACAGTCAGCAGCGGCTGCCCTTTAAGCAAAAAACGCTCGGTGTTCTCCATGACGAGTCGCTCAAACTCATAGTAAGTTTCCAAAGCGACACCGCCAATGTGCGTAGTCAGAGTGACTTGCTTCTGCAAGTTTCGGACAGGAGTGTGTCAGTTAGGATGAAGGTACAATGAGCAGCGAGACCGTGCTCACCATTCCGATGAGATCTTTCGAAACCGCGGGCTCGAACTCGTGGACGTCGAGTCCGGCCGAAATGAGGTGACCGCGTTCGAGCGCTCGGACAAGCGCAGCTTCATCGACGACCGGTCCGCGACTCGTATTGACAAGTCGTGATCCGGGCTTCATCGCACCCAAGAACTTTTCGTCGACGAGGTGGTGGGTGGAATCCATGTACGGCACTGCGAGACAGACAAATCATGGGTAAGCGCGATCCATGGCTTAACCTGAAAAGGGGCAAATGCTGACCGGAAACGCTGACGCAATCTGCGCAAGCCGCAAGCGCATGGACCGAGTCCATCCGTTCTGCCTCGAGCGCCTCGTCGACGTCCGAGGGAGGCGGCGCCACGTCGTAGTAGCAGATGCGCATACCGAGCGCCTTTGCCTTCCGAGCTACCTCGCGCTGAATTGATCCGAGCCCGAGACAACCGAGAGTTCTGCCGTTCGGGTTGTGCGCCTTTTTGCCGATTTCGAGGTGGACGTCGTCGAAGATTTGCGGGTCGCCGCTTCGCGCCCCCCATTCGGCGTAGCTGGTCAGGCGGAAGCTCGCCAGGATGAGGAAGAGCGCCAGGTCGCTAGTTGCGGTGTCACCCGCGCCGCGCGAGTTTGCGAAGGCGATGCCACGCGCGTTCAGAGCGGGGACGGAGAGGTAGTCGAACCCGGCGCCGGCTGCAGCGAACAGCTTGACGGAAGACGGGAGGAGCGAGATAAGTTCATTGTCCCATGGCGATGCGGCGTTGCCAGACTCGACGGCGAATTTGACGAGGCCGTCGATTTGGCCGTAGCTGTTTCACTCGACGGTCAGTTTCCGGCCTCCGACAAGCTTCCTTGACACCACAACTCACTTCTGGTCACGCAACGACTGCAGGAATGTTTCGCGGTCCGAGAGGTCGGCGTGAACGATGTCGAAGCGCTGTTGGAAGCGATTCCACTGCTCAAGCTGGTGCTGCGGCGGGTCCCCGAGCATGAGGAGGCGCGGTTTCTGTGTAGCGGCCATATTTGAGACGGTGAAATTCGAATCGATATGCAGTGCAAAGGCAAAAGATCTTTGCGGCACCGGAAGGCATGCGCACGCCCTTCTATCGTGCCCCGCACTTGCTGTGGTGAAATGGTCGAGACGAGCAACTCCGACAACGTTCTGCCGGGCGGCGCGACGGCACCGCCGGAGCAAAGATCAAACGTACGATCGCCCGATGAGGACTACAGGAGACTAGCTTACAGCACTGGCTGAGTTGCGATCGGTACCGAGCAAGACCGAGGAGTCTGAACGAAAAGGCCCCTGCTGCCGGGTCAGGGTGCAATGACTACAGATGTGGGGATACTGTTGCTTGCCTTTGCATGTTCCATTCGTACGCTGTCTGCTGAGAAGGGGAAGCTGATACGGCCGAAACGAGAGCCAGTCCGAAACACACAAAAAAAAACAGGAGAAACACAAGTTCAGGCAATATTTTCCAAGCACACGCTACGAGTTCTTTTGCTTGGCTACAGCCAAAGTGAATAAGCACGCAACGCTCATAACTTCTGTGTTGCTGCCAACGCCGCTTCTACCGTCGCGGCCATACACAGCAGTTCGTCCTCGTGAAAGCGTCGCGGGTTGACGAGCTGAACTGCGACGGGCGCGTTCGCAAAGACCTCCGGGTGGTCTGCCGCAGAATAAGTCAGCTTTGTAGCGGAAAACAAAGGCTGATCGCGAGAGTGCGCACAGTTGTCCCAATGCTGCTGATCTTGGGCCGAGAAAGGTGCGCCCGGTAACGGTACCGCCGCGTCCTTTTCCGAGTCGAGTTGCTCGACAGGGAGAGTCATTGCCGGAAGATCGAGGACAGACCAAGTCGTGGTCCAGGTGATCAATCTGCAACCGGGGAAAGGCCACATTAGTTCCAGAACTGCGTCAAGGAGAAGGTCAAGCATGGAAACACGGCAATCGACGCACTCAGGCTCTTGGGGTTTCCCGAGATGAGGCCAAGCGAGATGAGTCGTCGTAGGACAGATGATGAAGTCGAACGGCCTGCCCGTATCGCTCTGCGCCGCCGACTCGCGCCAGTTCCGGAGAAAGTCGAGACGAAACGCATCTCGTCGCTGCATGAGCTTCGAGAGCTCATGCACTGTGAGCGCAGCCGAGGTAGCGAACGGGAACGATTCGGAAATGATAGGCTGTATGGAGGACAGATCGCAAACAGATCAGTGCGCGATTCAAGATGAGCTCGGAAATGGATGATTCACCTCGCCGGACGGCGCCAGGAACGAGCGGAGATCTTGCCCTCCATCTGCTCCGGAGATCATGCGTACGAGATCTTTTGACTCTGCCCAGTCAATCCCGTCGAGCGGCCGGACTGCGGGCGGGAAACATCGTTAGTCGTCGATTAAAATCGCCAGAAAGAGCGAACCGCGGCGTTTGTGACACACCTTCGTGGCCAGAAATCGTCAAGGCCTGCGCAAGCTTGTCGAGAGCACGTCGGAGCGGCGGGTGGGCATGCACGAAACCGTTGTCGTACGCGAACGCAATGTGAAGGCGCTGCGGCGGCTGCATGGACGAGAACGAGCACCAAGGCTGCCGCAGTGATGGATCAGCAAGGTTGGCGCAAAGGGACAAATACAGAGCTGTTTGAAAGACTCACACGCTCGATGACCTTGCTGTCGTACATAGCGGGCTCTGCCCCGATGACGGCCTCCATGAAGACGTTGAGCGAATCGAGCGACCGCGCCATCGGACCGATCGTCGACTCCATCCCTTCGTAGCCTTTCATGACGTTTGAAGTGCCGGCGTACGGAAGTCGCCGCGTAGTAGGCCTCAAGCCGTAGAGGCCGCAGCAGTGCGAGGGTACGCGTATCGATCCGCCTGATCGCGACGACTCGTCAGGAGGCCGGCACGCCGACGCGAACAGGTCAGGTCCAACAGCTGAATCCTCAGACGTACCGTAATCGGTACCGACGCCGAGTATGCTGCCTTTCAGCGCGAGAAGCGCCCCCTCGCCTCCGGAAGATCCGCCGCAGGTGAGGTCGCGGTTTCGCGGGTTCAAAGTCCGACCGAAGATGTTGTTATTCGTCTCAGCGGCCTGACGCAAGACGCCTGTTAGACTTCATGTAGGATCACGAGGAGGTTTAGAGTCCTCGAGAGGCAGCGCACCATCAGGGTCTGCGGAACATTGGTCTTGCAGTACAGAATTGCCCCGAGTTTGAGCAGGATGTCGACGAGGACGCCATTCTTCTCGGCCGGTCGACCGATCTGAGAGACGAACCCTGGCGTCGGAAACTCGGTTAGCAACTTGCTCGGAGCGGTTTCCTCGAAACGCAAATGGTCGACATACCCATCGTGGAGTCGATGCCGACGATGTCGAATTGATCCTTCAGCGAGATGGGAAGGCCGTGCAGAGGTCCGACTGGTTTGCCAGTGCATTTGAGATACTCGTCGAGTTCTTGTGCGCGCGTGACGGCACGGTCGAAGAAGATTTCGGACAAGCAGTTTGTCTGTCGGCGGATTGTTGTCAGTTCAGCGAGCTGCAAGAGAGATCATCGCTTATCGATTCACCAGCTGTTGAGCGACCGCAGCTCGCCGGCAGAACGCTTCGGTGACTTCGACGGCCGTGTAGACAGCCTCGCGCAGGCGTTGCAAGAGTTCGCTGGCTTCATCGAGGTCGGTGATCTCCTTGTCGCGGTCCGACAGCAGAGAGCACTCGTTCGAGACATACTCGCGCAAGTCGTGCGTGCGCGGCAGTCCTTCGATCTCAGCGGGCGGTAACCTGTACGCCGGCGGGATGAGCGCTGCCCGGGCTGATCGTTTTGCGGCGGCTGCGATCGCCCAGTCGTTCGCCTCGACGCGTTCGCTGTCGGCGAGGTCAGCCGTGTCCTTGTGCACCGTAGTCGATAGAGTCGGCGCCACCAGCATCTCGTCACGTCGTGCTCAGATAGCCACCGAGGTTGCGCCGATGCGATAGCAGATGAAGATGAAACCGGCGGAAAAGGGGCAGAGCGCAGAGGCAGCCGTGCGCCAAGCGTTCGTAGCGGAAGACTGAAGCATACGGGTAGCGCGATACATACTGGACCGTCGGAAGCAGCCAGATGGGACGAGAGACTCCGAGAGAGCGTGGGCACGTCCCTTCCCTCGTTGCCCTTCCCCGCCAACACACCCTATCATTGCGCGGCTGCGGGACGCTGATCGCCGGAACGAAAGAATGCGGGTTGGGCCCAGGCACCCCTTATCGCACAGCTCGTCGCACGAGTCGTCCGAGGTCCGCTTCCCAGGACGGAATCGCTCGTGCAGGCCAAACTCTCCGCCCTCTTTATCACGATCGCTGACCAGCGCCGACACGCTTCCGGAGTGTACGAGACTTGCCGCCGTCCCCGCGCTGCTGCACAATCTTTGAACCGACGCAGACCGGGACCTTCTCTCGCTTTTTCGCTGCAACCTGCTCTTCCCACTCGGCCACTTTCGACTCCCGCTCTCGACCGGAACAGCATGGCTTTCGGCATCCTCGAGCCTCAAGGGCTCGCTCACCCCGCGGATGTCCTCGGAACTGCTGTCCTCGAGGAGACTAACGTCTCCCAGTCCGACGTCTTCTGCAAACACGCGCTCGGCCGCCCCGACCTGATCCTTGTACCGACACCCTCTGACGACCCGTCCGACCCGCTCAACTGGAGCAGATGGCGCAAAGAGGCCGCCTTTGCGGTTCTCTTTTTGGGTACTACGCTGGCAGGCAAGCCAGACGCAAAAGTTGCAACGATCGCCTCGAATGCTGACTTTTGTCGCTCCCTCCCGCCAGGCACGTGCGGTCCCCTGGTGGCGCCCGCATTTGTCGAAATCGCTGGAGATCTCGGTCGCCCTCTCTCACAGATTGCCCAGATCAATGGTGAGATTAATCCAACGCCGCTTCCGTAACTGAGAACTGACAAGATGGTACTGAACAGGCGCGCTCGTTCTGGCGATCGGTTTTGGCAGTGTGTTGCTGGCACCTATGCAGATGAAGTGGGGAATGCGACCAGTGTTTCTCCTGGCCGCGGTGAGCCGAGCTGTGCTCGCCCTTTCGTCTCGTCGTCCTTCGACTCACTGTTCGGTGATTGCAGATTGTTGCGTTCATCGGGCAGATCTGGGCCGGCGCGTCCGGATCCAACTATCCGTCGCTCATTGCTGCCCGTGTCGTCCAAGGTCTCGGCATGGGCGCCTATTTCAACACCGTGCCGGCTGCGATCGAAGCCATCTTTTTCGTGCACGAGCGAGGGAGCCGCATCGCGCTTTGGAACCTCGGCCTCGTCGGGTACGCTCTTCCATCCTTACTCGTTAAACGGCTCCCTACAGGAACTAATCTCGCTTTGTGAAACTCGCAGCGGCATCAATCTTGGACCCGTCATCTCTGCCCAGATTTGTCAATACGAGGGCTGGCACTTTGCCTTCTGGTGGCAAGCTCTCGCCTGCGGCCTCGTCCTCCTTGGCACCGTCGTCGCCGTTCCCGAGATGATGTACGACCGGACGTACTACGAGCACGCGTGCGAGCGTCGGCGCGAGCTGCTCGCGTCCGGCCCGCGCTCGCCCTACGAGGAGGAGGAAAAGGCGTCGCCGACCCAAAAGGAGGCGACGCTTGCCAGAGTCGTCACGGCGCCGCAGGACGTCGGCACTGGAACGGCATCGCGCTGGTCGCAGTACCGCGTTTGTACGGGAGTCAAGACGCAGACGCCTTTCGTCCAGCTTCTTTTGCGCCCGCTATATTATGTCTGCTCGCCGACGGTTATTTGGGCCACCCTTACCTTTTCGGTCTGCTTCAACCTCCTACCGCTTGCCGCCACCGTATACGGACAGATCTTCGGCTCGCCACCGTACAACCTGTCGGTTGGCGGCATCGGTCTTGTCGGAGGCGTCCCGCCGCTGATCGGCACTCTGATCGGGACTTTTACGACCGGGCCCATCTCGGACTCTCTCGCCAAGTGGCTCGCGAAACGGAACAATGGGATCTACGAGCCGGAATACGTGAGTATCGTGACTTGTCGCCGCGTGTGTGACCTCGCTGACAATCTTGTTTTGCAGCGTCTGCTCACGATGAGCCTTTTCCTCGTCTTTGGCGGAATGGGCTTCTACGGGTGGGCACTTCAGGAATCAAGCTCCTGGGTTGTTCCGGCTATTGTGAGCTCGCTGCACCTTCTCTCTAGCGAAATGCACCACTCATGTCGATGTCGCCGGGCGTGTACGCAGTTCATCGCGATTCTTCATGTCGGCGTTTCGGCTGCGACCATCTCGTGCTTCTCGTACATCACCGATGCTCTGCGTGAAGGTGCCGCAGATGCTCTTGGCTTTGTCGTGTGAGTCGCTGCGTCCTGGACTGGCCGTGATCGCGAGCTCAGACGGAACTGACGGATGAAGTTCCTCGCCCAGTCTCGTCAAGAGCATTGTCGGTTTCGGCATCACCTTTTTCGTCAACGACTGTACGCCGGCTAAACATGCGGAGCGTCTGCAAGAGCACTCGGCTGACTGGCTGGGTCTTCTCGCAGGGTACGCCGCCCGTGGTCCTCGTCAATTTTTCGTCTCGCTCGGATCGCTCGTCGTCGCGACTTCCGGACTCGCCATCCCCGCCTGGATCTGGGGCAAGCGGGCGCGGAACTGGTTCGAACGGCGGCAGATCCTCCTGCAGAAGAAGGAGAATTCGACGGTCCCGGCCTCCGCCTCCGGTGATGTCTGAATGTCGGCGGCGTCCTCTTTTGTACACTCGACTTGTGCCGGACAATGAGCACAACTCTACGGCGATGCATTTGCTCTCCCTTGTTGCGTCCGCCGCCAGAGACTGTATTCGATCTGTATTCGTTTCGGTAGACCCGCTTCGTTGTTCTCACGTGAAACCCGACGCATAATGGTGTGGATCAATGATGATTACTTTTTTGTAATCTTTCTCAATCGGTCGGGGGGGTCCATTGTTTCTCCGAGACGTCGCTTCGCCGAGACGCCTCGAAGCCACGTCCCCACACAGAGTCGGCCCTCAGCTTTGCTATAGGTCTGAGACCAAGAGCTCTCTTGCACCTCCGCCCCAGGGACCAACAGTCAGCGTCGAGGCAGTCGCGCTGTCCTTCCATTTCCCCACCTTTCACAACAATCGCGCAAACCATGTCGACTCTCGACCTCCCCGGGGACGTGCACATGCGCTATGAGCGCGTCGAGGCGACTCAACCAGACCCCACGGCCGGCACTCCGACCATCGTCGTGCTTGTCCCGTTCACGTGAGTTCGTCACAACCTAATCGCGCGCCGATGGTGTGGGGGCCGGCGAGTCGACCAGCAGCCACAGGCGCAGGGCCGAGAAGGGAGTCTGTATCATGAGGCGACCTGGAAGAGCTGACAGGCATAATGTAACTTTCACAGATCCGTGCCGCTGTCTTCGCTACCGCAACTCGCGCCTACGAGTACTTTGCGGAAACACTTCAACATCATCGCGCTCGCACCGAGGTCGCACGGCGCGACGACGGCGCCGATCACGGCCGAGAGCGACCACTTTGTCGCTGCCGCCGAGATCGCATTCGCGTACGAGGCCCTCCAGATCCCGCCGTGCCCGCTCTTCGCGCCGAGCATGATTTGCGGCCGGATCGCTCTCGCTTTCACCATCTTGTTCCCGGACCGCGTCACCTCGCTCGCAGTCGCGAGCCTCGGTAGTCGTAAACAGCGGCGTCCGATGGCCGAGATCGTCGGCATTTGCGAAGTCGGCTTGAGCGGGGAGGATGCAGACCTTGTGGTCGAGATGTTTTCAGAATTGGGTACGTCTTCTCGTGCCCGGCGCTCGACCCCGCAATAGCAGGCTGACTCGGGCAAGATTGCAGCGAGTACTTTGGGAGACGACGATGAAACTCCAGAGCAGCGGGACGGTCTCGTCAAGTTCTTGCTTCGGGTAAGCGCAGACCTTCCATCAGGCATGAGAAGGCTGTCGGCTGATGCGGTCTTTCCCCCGAGCAGCAAGGGGGTCCTCGCAAGTCACGGCAATCCTACGAGCGATTGGGTCTCTGGTACTTCGTGCGTCTTGCGAAGCGAGGCCTCGAGTCGTCACAACGGGCTAACCGGGTGTTTCTACTGCAGGAAGCCAAATTTCCGCCACATGCGTTGGCTGCGGTGCGACAACCATGCTTGCTTGTATATGTGAGCCAAGAAGAGATCGCTGTTCTTCAGCGGAATTCAGCTGACAAGTCCTGCGCCAGGGCGAGAAAGACAACGACACACTTCCGGACAACGACGACTGGGCCATGCTGCTCAGCGGTGCGCGCCAAGTGCAAACAAAGCTCATTCCGAGTGCGCACCCTTCTCTTTCTCTTGCTCATCGAATTCTGGAGCGGGGATTTTGACAGATTTACTCTCAGATACGTCAAAGCTGTGCTGGATGAAATCCCCTGAGGCGGTCGGCGAAGCCGTCACGCAGTTCTTCGAGCAGACGGCAGGCTCGCTCGAGGTTCCCGCTTCGCCGCCAGATTTCGAGCGCGCTCTCGACACCTTGTCGGCACTCAGCCACGAACCTGGCGTGCGAGAACGGGATCCGCGGAACCCGCAGAGCTTTACCGCGTTGACGGCGGAGGAAGTCGAAGCGCAAAGGCAGGCGTTGCAACGCGTGACGGCCGCCGAAGAGCTGTGGTGCGCGCAGCACGAAGCGCCGGATCCGTGGGACGCGCCGAGCCCGGGATCGAGCACGGACGACGAGCAGACTACCCGATGGTCGTAAGCTCTTCCGCGTTTCTCGCGCAACGTTTACCGCTCCCGAGGTTGACCGACGTGTACACACAGACCACGAGACCGCCACGACAAAGCCCTACACCCCGCTTCTCCTCCTATGGTCTCGCCTACCGTTTCGGAGACGGTGACGGTGCAAGTCGACGTGTTGCAGTCCAGCAGCGGCTCGCCTCCATTAACGGGGGGATTGCGGAAGCAAAGCGTGGTCTCGGTAGATGACAAGTAACTTATCGTGCGCATCTAATCACTGGCGAAACCGTTTTCCAGCCGCGTCAGGGTCATCGCGTTCGTTCTCTTCTTGTCTCGGCACGCCATCGGAGAACACAAAGTCGATGTGAGAATACATAGTAACGTGCCTCTAATTCCTCATACCGTTCCACGCATCGTTCAAGGCCGCAAAGACCAGCGCGGCGATCATGCGCTGCTCGAGTGTTGTATTCTGCGCATTGAGCTATGGAGGCGAGCGAGTTAGCCGATGATCCCGACCACAAAGAGAGGGAACTGGTTATGGCTCACCTTGTCCGGGTGCACCTTGGCGATCGCGCGTACGTATCGCACTTTGAGCTGATTCTCGCTGATCAACTCGTGCATCCCCACCGTCTTCCAGCCGAGACTCGGCCACAGAACGGCGTCGAGACTCGCAATCAAGGCCCGCAAGTTGGTCTCCTTGCCGCCCTTCCAAGCCGCGATCTGCGCGTCGACCTGATCCTTGAGCTGGAGACGCAGGTCGTCCTCGGCGGCGGAAGCTGCTTGCTGCGCTTGCAGAGCGCGCACTGCCTCGCCGGAACCTTGGACTGGCGTAGCCGGTTTGCGCGGACGTGCGGTTCGCGGTGCTGCGCCGTCCGTGGGAGCGGAGGGACCAGATCCCGCTTTCGCGCTGCTCACGCTCGGAACCCGAGACGACCCCGGACCGTCCAACATCTGCCGGCAGCGCGCGACGCCATCGCTGATCATCTTGATCCCTCCCGCCCCGCGCGTGACCGCATCGTCGCCCAACGTGAGCAGCTTTTGCCAGTCCTCGCTCGCAAGCGCCCACTTTTCGTTTGCTTCGTTCGCCTTGGCGCGACGAGCGAGCGACTTGCCGAGCTGGTCCTTCAAGTCGATGGAGGCGCCTCCCGAGAAGAGCTGACCGACCTCGGTAGGGAGTGCGCCGGACTCGGCATCGAGAGACGCGAGGTTGACTTCTCCCTTGGTCGGCGCTGAGAGGATCGCCAAAGCCGCGCTGCAGTCCGCCGCCGCCTCTTTCTCCTCGCCACTCCGGAGGCGAGCCTGTGCGCGATTGTTGAGCAGCGGAACGCAGCCGATCCAGTCTTCCGGGAGGGCGTTGAGGGCGAGTGTGAAAGAAGCGGTCGCGTCGCCGAATCGGCCAAGCTTGAAGTGCTCGTTGCCGACCGTCTTGTGCTTGGATGCAGATGCGAGAGCAGAGGCAGAGACAGCGACTTGCTGTCGTCGGGGGGTAGGCGGGCGAGGAGAGGCAGGACTCGGCGGCTGCGCAGGCTTTGGTCGCGACGACGACCACGACGACGAGGAGGCCGGCTGCGTCGACGATCTTGAGCTCGCTGAGGACGCCGGTAGAGATGATCCCGACAGCAGGTCGGCTTCGGCAGGTGCAGGTGCGGGAGTTGGCTTTGCCCGCCTGAACGGCGAGCGGTACTCGCTGGCGGGCGGTGCTGAAGCCGGCGTTTCTCGAAAAGTCGATGCCGGTAGTTCGTGACGACTCAGCCGAGTCCGTGTCGCCGGTTCGGGACCGTCTTCGTCGTCGCTGTCCTTGAACCCGCTCGAGGATGACTCTTCCGCCCGTCCTTTGCCTTTGGTGGCGGGCTGTCTCGTCGTCGAAACACCACCCTCCACCTCGTCGTCCATTCCTTCTCGCCACCACTTGGGTTTGCCGTTCGGAGCGCCGCTGGCTCCCGCTGCACCAGTGCGAGCCGCCGCCCTCTGCTCGTCGAGCGCCTTCTGAAGAGCCTTCTTGCCTTCGCCCCAGTAGGCATTCGCCGATTTGAACATGCTGAGCCCGATCTTTTGCGCTTGAGCGAGAACCTCGTTCGCCTGCTCCTGAAGAATCCTCGCTTGTTCCTTTGCCGACTCGGCGTCGACGCCACTGGACGACCCTCGTGAAGGCTCGGCGCCGCTTGTGCTTCGTGCCGGGGCGGTACGGGTCGGAACACTCCGCTCGCCATTTTCGGGTCGAGTACGCCGTGAAGCAAGATTGGCGGTTCGCTCTATCGGCCGAGACGTGTTGTCATCGTCGTCGTGTTCCCAGCTGCGCCGTCGCCCGATCCGGATATCGTCCTCGTCTCCCCACTCGTCCGCTTCTCGTCGCTTTTGCCTCTGAGCTTCCTCGATCTGTTGTTGCTCCACAAGAGCCTCGAGAGCGGCGTCGACGCTCCAATCGCCGCCGGTCGCCGACGAGCGAGTCGCACCGAGCGCGGCAGTCGCGGCGGCGGGTGGGAAGCCCATTTCGACGAGCTGGCTTACGATGTGCGGAGGCGGAGACTCGGCTCGAGCGGTACTGGCCTGTCTCCGCGGCGTCGGCACTTGGGCATTCTCCGGAGACCTGGTCGAAGAGGATCGATCCGACGACCCGTTTGGTAAACTTTCGTCCGCAGCGGCACTTGGAAGAGGGGGGACAGCCGGAGCAGCGAATGCGTCCAACAAATCAAAGTCGTCTGCCGAAGATGCGGCAGGTGGTGGTGGCGAGGCGGCCGCGGCAGCTGCAACCGGCGCAAACCGACTTCCGTCAAAGCCCATGTCGAACAAGTCGTCCACGGGTGTTTCCGTCTGGACAACCGAGAGCGGCGATCGTCGTGAAGGGACTGCTGCTGCGAGGAGGTCGAGGTCCCACGCGTCGGCAGCAGCGGGAGGAGGAGGAGCGGCAAAGGGTTGTGCAGGGCTGGCGGAACGAGATGTGGGGGTCTTGCCGGTTGAAGGAGTGCCGGCTCGCATGCCCGGCACGAGAGCGGGCGATCTATGTGCGCATGCAGGAGTCAGATCCGTCTGCACCAACGGCAGTAGTTAGATGGGGAAACTCTGCTCGCTAGACTACGCACGCGGTTCGGGCTTGCGGTGAAGCAGCAGCAGGCGGAGTTCCGAGGCTGTCGAACGGGCTGCTGGCGCCGGACCTGCTCGCCGTAGTGCCGTACGCTGCCAGCTTGGCCGTCGAGTCTTGTTGCAGTCGCTCGGCCATGCTCAGCCCGTTCCGTGCTGTTGCCGCACCGGACGACGACGACGGCGATGAAGACGCGCCGAACAACTCTGCGAACGCGTCGCCGCCAGCCTCTGACGGCTTGGTAGCCGGCCTGGGCGCACCCTGAGGAGCGGCTGGTCGGATAGGCGGAGCGGCAGCTTGCCTCGAGGGCGCTGCGAGGTAGTCGAACGCGGTGCGGGCGGATCCATAGCTGGCTTGCGGGTTCGGCTTTGTCGCTGCCTGCGGCTTGTGGGACGAGGCAAAGTCGAGATCGAGCAAGTCGTCCATGGCGCTCGACTTGCTCGTTTCCGAGACCTGCTTGGACGATATGCGGACTCGGGAGGCAACCGACGACTCGAGGTTCGGGGCTCTGTTTCTCGACTCTCACCGCAGCAGTCTCTTCTTGCTCGGAATCGACATGGCTAGCACTGCAGCAAGGAGAACATTCGCTGCCGTTGCGCGAAGGCAAACTCCGGCATGTGCACGGTCATTCTTCAGCCTGCCGGGCTTCCCATCCCCCTTCGGATCGTCTGCGTCATCAAAGCCCGCACCAGACCGCAAGGGAACGCTCGTCAAGGAGGGAGACATCTGGGTCTACCGCGAGGACAAGGTTATGCCGTAAGTCGCGCCTTCCTGGACAACTCCGAGGCGGCGTGGCGAACTGATGCACCCCTTCTCGATCGACAACCAGCTATTCGCCTGCACAGCTCTATTCCGTCATCGCCGACGTCGATTCGTATCAATCCTTCTTGCCCTTCACCACCGCCTCGCGAGTCCTCAACTCTACCTCGATCGATCCGAGCGGACAGCGGCGAGATCGACCGGTCGCCGAAAAAGGCTGGTTGCGACCCGGGGCGGGCGAGCGCTGGGAGATGGATGCCGAGCTCCGGATAGGCGCAATGGGATTCGAGGAAGGCTACGTCAGCAGAGTCGAAGCAGAGAAGGAGCGATGGGTCAAGGTAAAGTGCCGGCAAGCGGTTTTACGGGTGAACAATAGACTGACCTGGATTCCGTACAGGCCACCTCCAAGGATGCGAGCATGTTCCGACACTTGTCCACAATATGGTCCTTCTCTCCGGCACCGCCAACAACGCAAGCCAACGGACCGCAAACCCGCGTCGATCTCTACCTCGCTTACGCCTTTGCCTCGCCGATCCACGCCGCCGCGATCCAGACCGTGTGGGATAAGGTCAGCGCCCTGATGGTGGAGAAGTTTGAGCAACGAGTGCGCGAGGTGCACGGAACTCGATAGAGCTAGAACGCCGCCGAGATCTAGACTCAAGAAAGAACTAGAACAAGCTTTTTCTTACATGCAACAAGTGACAACGGCTTGACAAAACGGAACAAACAGCAGCTATATATAGGATAACGACGAACACGCGCTCACGCGCTCATTCTTCCTCTTCCTCCTCTTCCGGAATCATGGCGTCCGTCGGGGCCGCCATCCCGGGCGTCTCGGTCTCGTACGCTTGCTGGATCTGCATCGTCGCGTCGACGATCCAAGGGTGACTCATCAGGTCCTCGGCAGTCGGTCTCTCCTCCGGATCGACAGTCAGGCACTGCCGGATGAAGTCGATGCCGAGCTCGGAGAGCTGGTACGGTTCCGGCAAGGGCGGGTGCTCGACTGCGATACCGATCCGGAACATGATGGCCCTGCATGGCGAGAGTTGGTTACATCAAGAGTCAGAAAACAAGCAATACGAGAATCCGGGGAGAGAGTACACGACGACGCACCATTCGTTGTCGAGGTTGCTCCACGGGCGATGACCCGTCGCGCACTCGAGGATGACGCAGCCCACGGCCCACACGTCCATCGCGCCCTTCTTGCCGCGGCGTTCACCCTTGACCGTCTCGGGCGAGAGGTACATGGGCGTGCCGGTGAGCGAGTTGGCGTCGGGAGGACCGGCCTCGCCCAGCGTCGGACCGCGGTTGCCCATTCGAGACCGCGACGCGAGCGTCTTTTGGTTCTTGGCGAGGACTTTGGCGGCACCAAAGTCGACATACTTGATCGTGCCGTTGCCGTCGAGCAGGATGTCTGCGAGTGGGTAGGCGTGCCGGTCAGTCATTGAGCGTGAGAACAAGGCCAGCGGGAAAAGGACGTACTGTCGGGCTTGATATCGCGATGCACCACGTCCTGCGAGTGCAGGTAGATTAGACCAGACAGCATCTGGAGGGCGTAAATCTGGATGACGATCTCGTCCTCGATCCGGCCGTGCTCGAGCAAGTTGGCGAGCGAGCCGCCGGGGCAGTACTCCTCAAAGATGTAGATCTTGTCGCGGTGCACTTCGACGCCGTAGTAGGTGACGACGTTCTCGTGGCGGAGCATCTCCATGACTTTCATCTCGTCTCGGATCGTCTTGACCAGGTGCGGCGCCGACTGCAGGTCCTGGAACCGGATCTCCTTGACGGCGAGCTCCTCGCCCGAGTCGAGGTTGACGGCGAGGTACACGTTGCCGAACGTGCCGCCGCCGATGAACTTGCCCTGCTGCCACCGGATCGAGATGTTGGACAGACTGGACGAAGCGAGAAACGCGAGCGACCGGTCTTCTGCAATGTCGTGATCAAGCACGCGTCCGACGACCCGATTGCCAGACTCGAGGGCTTTGCGCGACTCCTCGAGAGCCTGCAGGGCCTGCATCCGCTTGTCCTGGGCCATGTGCAGGGAGCCGATACTCGATTGAGAATCCGAATCGTCTCCTTCGGCCCGTTGCCGGATCTCGCGCAGGGCGGCGAGGCGCTTCGCGAGCTGCTCCTTCGTCGCCAGGCGGGCTGCATCGATCCGGTCCTGCTCCTTCTTTGCTTCGTAGCTGGACCGCGCGCCGAGGATGTCAAAGTGCGAGATGAGGAGCGTCATGCAGCTGGCCACCTTGGATCGGAGCAACGCGAACTGGGTGTCGCTAAACTTGAGGATGTTGTCGTTCTTGGTGACGCTCATCGCGAATTCCAGCGCTTCAACGGCCCATTTGAAAGTGCGCGGGTCGGTCGGCACGCAATTGTCGCAGATAAAGGCGATCCATTGGATCGAGAACTGCATGAGCTGAATGAAGAAGCGCGACCGCAGAGACGGCTCGAGGTATCGAAGACTGCGGGTGCCGAGATCGGCGGCAAAGGTAAAGTAACCGCCGAGGAGCTCTTGGCCCTGTCCTGGCCGCCGGGCAGAGACGGCGCGAACTCGCTCGTGCGCTCCGAGGACCGTCTCGGCGAGACGGAAGATGGCGCGACCGATCTTGCGCGTCTCGCGGTTGACGCTGGCGAGGTGCGCCTTTTGTTCGACGACAATGTTGCGCTTGAACGCCGGGAACAAGTCGACAAAAGTTTGCTTCGAGCGCGCGAGTCGAGTTGCCGGACCGTCCGACACGAGCCGGACGCGCCGCTCGCGCAGGTCAAAGTCGACTTTCGGACCGAGGTCGAGGTTCATGACGCGCCCAGTCCACAGGAACGGCTCGCGGGGAGAGAGGAGGAGGACGTAGTGCATCAAGTCGTCGAGCGACTCGGGCGCGTCGCCCTGCGTGTCGTTCGAGAAGCACCGGACGAGGATCTGGCGAACCATGTCGGGCTGCTCGTGCAGTGACGGATCAGCGATGACGTAGACCGCTTCGGATTCGTAGACGCCGGTGTAGACCATGAAGTGGTCAGACTCGACGAGTCCGTCGATGAACGATTTGAGGTCGATATGGTCGAGCGTATACTCGGCGGAGTTTTCGAACCGGAGAAGCATACTCCTGCAAGCAAGCGCCGCGTGTCAACAGCCATGCAGCTTTCTGGCCTCCATCACTCTGCGCGACGCACCTGCCGAAACGGAGCAGCTTGCGGTGCCGGGCGCGCACATTGTCGAGCGTCTGGCTGAACCACCGCGACGTTTCCTGCGCCGTCATGTCGCGCGTTTCGAGCACTTGCAGCTGAGTCTCAAAGTACGACATGACTCGGACGAGCAAGCGATGCGTCAAGGTGCTGTGGACAAGAGCGGCATTCAGCTTTCTGAAGTCCCTTGGAATCGGTAGACCTGAAAAAAGGCGAGGGATGGAAACGCACCTGAAGTGCTCGCCGACGAGCAGGTCACCTCCGTCGATCTCTTCCGTCACGGTCGACAAGAACCCCCACTCGTTCTCGACAATCTCGGTCTCCTTGAAGTAGATGGCCTTGCTCGGCGACTTGAGCTTCCAGTGCAGCAGCTTGAAGAAGAACCGGAGCGTGGCGAGGAGCGTCTCCTCGTAGCCGTCGACGCGTTCCTGCAGGGCCCAGCCCGCTTCCGGGTCGGGCGTCGCCAACTCGGTATACTGCCGCTTGATCTGACACGCGACTTCGAGTCCCTTTCGCAAATCGTTCGTGAGTTGGTCGATCAAGACGACGGACGGGTCGCGGATGTTGGCGACCGAGTCGAGCGTGGTCCGGAGCGCCTCTTGCGCGAGTCGCGAGGGGAAGATGGCCAGGCGGAACAGGTCGTCCGTAAACCCGGGCAGGTTCATCGCGGTAAAGTACGGCTGGTATTCGATGACGGCGGCTTTCGCAGTGTCGACGAGGGTGTACAGGTCGGTCAAGATCCGCTTCTCGAACGTCTTTGCGAGGCTGTCTTCCCGGACAATCACGGCGACGAAGCCGCGGTCGATCGGCGGGTTCGGGTTCGGAGTCGGAGTCGGCGTGACAGCGTCCGGCGTCGAGCCGTTTGTCGGGGTGCTGCCGTTCGGCGCCGACGGTTTCCCCTCCGATGCGGTGGCGGCGGCGGCGGCGGCAGGCGCGGTCGATCGACCGGTCGCTTTCCCCTTGGGCGTCGTCCCCTCCTCGTCACTGTCCGTGTTGTCCGCATCGTCGTCGCCACTGATGGCGCCGTCCGTCCGCTCGGCCGCGTTCGCCGTCTGGCTCAACTTTTCCCAATCGCTGCCCGTCCATTTCTGGAGAATCCCGACCGTGACTTTGAGCCGGTGCGTGATTTGCTGCCACGTGCGGAGGGCGTCGAGCCGCCTCGAGATCGTCTCGTCCGTCAGGCGGTCCTTCTCGAGCAAGAGCGCCTTGCGCGAAGGCCACAAAGTCTCGCACCACTCGACGCGCTTGAGCAGGCTCGCGACTTGGTCGGCCGCATTCCGTTGCCGGATCGCGTCGTCGATCTCGATCCCGCCCGGTTGTTGCTCGAGGCTGACGACTCGGAACTTTGCGAGCTCGTCGACGACCTCGTCGACTTTGGACCGCGCCTCTTCGAGGAACCGCGACTCTTCGTCGGCGGTCCGACCGCGCACGTTGGCTCGCAACAAGAGCCAGATCGCGTAGGCGCGCTGCCTTCGCCCGCTCGAGAAACCGTCGATGAACCCGTTCTTGAGCGATTTGGTGCCGGACAAGGACGCCGTCGAGAGCCGAGTCTTTTCCGATTTGAGGACGTTTCCGGACAGGACGTTGTTGAGCATGTGCTGCCACTCGAAGCGCGCCTTGACTTCGGGGGTCTCTTCTTCACCGTCTGAAGACGTGCCGTCGCTCTGTGGCGGCACGTAGCCGGCCGGGTTCAAGTCGTACGAGACGGCGGGCCGGTGGTAGGCAGACGCTGTCCGCCGCAGTCGACCGGCATGCTCTCCTTCCTCGTCGCCGTCCTCTTCTTCGTCGTACTCGCGCTGTCAAAGGAGGCCTTGGTGTGAGCTCAGTGTATAGACCGGGGATCGAGAACCGTCCGGCGCACCTCGTCAAAGCCCCATCCAAAGTCTCCCTCGGCGAGGACGTCGGAATCCTCATCTCCCGAGTCCTCGTCGATGTCGAGCCTGCCGAGTCCGCGCGAGTAGTACAGCCTGTCGGGGTCGTCTTCTGCATCGTACATTGCGCCATGGCTGCGAGAGTGGGGCTCGGATCGAGATCAGCACAGCATCGAGACCAGAGCAAACCGTTCCGGCGGGAGGGACTGACACTGGACCGCCATCGCCAGCTCTGCTGAGCCCGACAAAGGACCTCCCGGTGGCCCTCCTGCGAGCTATCGCGTGCGAGGCCTGGAGGGAAGCGTTCCTCTGGGCTTTCGCGTTGGCCTTTGCGAGCGACGACTGCGACGCCGAGGGCGGGGCGCGGGGTGCCATGGCTCGCGAGCTGGCTTAGCCTGGCGCTCTGTAGGCACTCCGTCTAGTACACCTGGCAACGGAACCGAATGCACGAGAGTAGTTACAGACAGAGGCCGAGATCGGCTCGCGGGAAAATCGGTTCACGCGGAACGCTCACGCGGAACGAGCGAGTTTGACCTTTTCCTGGGATGGGCAGCCTGGACGCCTACAGCACACGAGGCAGAGATTGGCCTGCAGTGAGCGAGTCGAACAACGCATACGATGGCGTCCGCAGAGCCGAACCACCTCGCAAAGGTCGCGTCGACCTCTCTCGGCCAACCCGCCGTCGTCGCTTCGACTGCTGCACTCGCTCCCTCGAAAAAGCGCAAACTCGACTCGGAAGACAGTTCAGACGCCGTCGCAGGAGCTTCAAATGGAACTGACAAGGCAGACAAGGCGGACGCGCACGCCGAAGGAGCGACGGCCGCCATGACGAAGCTCGACAAGGGCAAGGCAAAGAAGCGGCGAAAGGAGGAACAGCGCGCACTCGTGAGCAGCGTATCCTGTAGAGGATCCTATCCAGTGACTAATGGAACTGCTTGCCACGCAGGACAACCCGCCCAGCTTTGCGTTCGACACGCGCGGTTTCCACGGCGGTCGCTTTGTCGGAATCAAGGTCGGGGACCTACGCCCGCTACTCCCTTTCAAGCCTGGTTCCTGACATCTCTGAACCCTGCAGGACATTCGCGACTTTGTCCTGCATCTACTCGCAAACGACAAGGCGCAGCAATGGCTCTACGTAAAGGTGCGCGGGCCCGCCCTTCCTCCCATTCTGTGACAATGCGATACTCACCGACCCTCTCCCTCGTTCCCAGAACAAGTCGAGCGTGAAGCGAGTCGTCTGTGTCATGGTGCCCGGCATCCTCCCTCCCGACCTCGGCATCGCCCAGCCGCCAGTCGCGACCAACCTCCCGTTCGGACTCTCGCCCCCCTCCGAAGGGCTCGTTTCAAAGCTCCCCGTCTTTCAATCCCTGTTCTCTCACGCCTGTCCGACCAAAGCTCCCGGCGAGCGGAACCGCATGCACAGCCCGTATCAAGCGTTCACGACTTGTCCGTTGACTTCGGCCGAGAAAGAACGGCGAGAAAAGGCGCGCAAAGAGCGTGAGTTGTTCGTGTCTGGGCGGACATAGCTAGAAGATACGGCCGCGATACAGCAGCAGCAGGGACTGACCTAGTGCGGGCACGCAGGCGGCCAGCAACTCAAAACTGCCGACCCGTCGGTGTACCTTCTCAACCGCGAGCAAATGGCCGACCAGGCGTACCCGACCCCTTCTGCCCTCCCGGACGCACTCTCGACCGACCCGAACACGACATTCACGTTCGAAGACTGGCGACGCGCCGATGGTTGGGTCGAGGCACCTTACCTCGCCGAGCGACCGGACGGCCCGAAACGCGTCCTCGGTATCGATTGCGAGATGGTACAGCGCACGCATTCTCTCTCAAGCTCCAGTCCACCAATGGCTGATCTTGACAACATCGCTTGCAGTGCTTGACGGACGAAGGATCTGAGCTTGCGCGCGTCTCGGTCGTCAACATCGAAGGCAAAATCATCTACGACAAGCTCGTCAAGCCCGACAACCCTATCCGCGACTACCTTACCAAGTGAGCCGGACCCGCGATTCCAGAATGTGCACAGCTTCGCGAAATTGACAGTGGAATTCGATCGCGCAGGTATTCGGGACTGACGGCGGAGAAGTTGGAAGGCGTCACGACCCGATTAGAGGACGTGCAGAAGGATCTGACGCAACTGCTCGACTACAACACCATCTTGGTCGGACACTCGCTCGAGTGCGATCTCAAGGTTCTCAAGGTGAATCTCACTCGGCGCAAGTCGGAAACGCTCTACAAGTTGTTTGCTAACCCCACCTCGCTCGCCTCGATTCGATTCGTCCGTACACAGCTCATCCACTCGCATGTGATCGACACCTCGGTGATTTACCAACACCCTCGCGGTCCGCCGTTCAAAGCCTCGCTCAAGTGGCTCGCGCAGAAGTGGCTCAAGAAGGAGATCCAGACCAAGACGGGCGAGGAGGGCGGCCACGACTCGGAAGAGGATGCGAGGACCGCGATCGAGTTGGTCAAGCTCAAGATGGACAAGGGTGAGTCGTCAGCGTGCCCTCTTAGTCTTTCTGCTCCAGGTTCTCACCCCTCTGAATGCGGCCTCCATGCGCGCAGGTCCTGGGTTCGGCGAATTTGTCAACGATCAAGAAACGATCTTTGAGCGTATCGGTCGCGGGCAGGACCCAAAGACCTCTGCGGTCGTCGACCATGGCGCACCGGGACAGTGGCACGGCGCGAAGGCGACTACTACCGTCGCGTGCAAGAACGACGAGGAGGTGCGTCATCGGGCGGGTGGGCACACTTTCCCCCCCCCCTGCGAAGCCATCAATTGACTCCTTGCTCGCTCAACGAGAACAGATCCTGCAAGGGCTCCTCGACTCTGTCGAATCGCACGACCTCACGATCGGACGCTTCATGGAATTGTCGCACACTCTCGCATGTCGGTCGCGGCCGCTTCGCTTATGATCTCTCTGAACGTGCGGCGCTGAAATTCCTTTCACTCGCGCAGGGTCGCAATCTTCGACTGGCCCGGCAAAATTGCCTGCGACCGCGGATGCAAACGGCGACGCCGCGTCGACCGTCGCGCCCGAAGACGAGGTGGCCGCCGACGAGCCGGCCCTGCCGAGTGCTGACGCCGCTCTCGCCGCCCTGAACGACCGCCTGAAACGCTTGCACGCGGCCTTGCCGCCCTTGACCGCCTTGATCGTCTTCACGGGCCAGTCTTCACCGGTCGAGATGTCCCGCCTTGCGGCGAAAAAGGCAAAGTTTGATCGGTTGTGGAAGACGGTCAAGCAGAGCGAGATTGCGGACGAGGACAAGTGGTACGAAGCGGACGACCGGGCTTTGGTCGACGAGGTGGAGCGGTGTCGATGGGGTTTGAGCTTCTTCTGCGTCAAGTAGTTGCCGAACAACATCTCTTGGTGACATAACGGCCTCCCTCTAGACGAAACGCGATCTTTCGCAGCATGAGTTTCCGCGGTCTTACCTCGCGAGCCTTCTGTTCAACAGTCTGGGCGGAGAATGAGTACGCTGTACATGATACGACAACAGATGTGCAGAAGAGCTACAGAAGGTATCAGGCCGAGTCGAGGGGGAATGGGGTGATGAGGAGGGCGCCTGCGAACGAGAGACAAGGACAAGGTCAGGTCAACTTGCCAGGAGTTGAGTGTCGCAGAAAGAATGTGAGCTCACCTTCTGGAAGTGGGAGACCCTCGCTCGGGTCGTCGTTCAATATAGGGAGGAGTTGCGGTCCTTTGCGATGCCTTAACCTCGCTTTCATGCGGTCCAGCAAGCTGCGTTCAGCGTCGTGCGCGCGATGGCCTTGGGCCGCTTGGATCTGATCTCCCCCGAGTTTGCGGAAGAGCTCGATCGCGTTCAAGAGCGCCTGCTGTCCGACAGTCGGCGGCGGCGGTACGGACGCGATCGCTTTGCCGTGACGAGAAGACTTGGCTGGTGATGTCGGAACTTGACGGGCCTTGCGAGCGGCGGCGTGGGCGTCTGCGAGAAGGCTCGCGAGGGACGAGAGAGCGATGGGCAACGCCGGCGGTAGGCTCAACTCGAGTCGGATATTTGGATTGATGGCGTCGAACGAAGGCGTAGACACGACCGTGATCGCCAAAGGCGACAACGTTGCAGAATTGTGAGGTCGAGTCGAGTCGTCGGAAAGCGGTAAGAGGGTTACGCGCGCCCGGACCCGGGGCGGTCGTATCGAGACGGCGGCGTCTGAGCCCGACGGGGCCCGATAGAAATCGAGCGAGACCGACGCTCGGTACCCGCGACCGCTCTTATCGTGTTCGAGATCGGAAGGCGCCGCTTCGAACCGCGAGTTGCCGTGCCACATGAGGTAGACCATCAACCCTTGCCAAGTGCGCGCCTCGACTGCAAAGGAAGCGTACGCTTGATGTCCGTCCGCCGGGTCGGGCGCGAGGCTCAGCTGAGCGCCTCGCGGGAAGTCGCCTTCGTAGGATAAGGGAGGTCGCCGACCGCTCTTGCTCAGATCGAGGTCGACAAAGCCCCACCGGACTTCTCGCAGGATTCGCTCGCTCGCAGAAATCGCCGAGCCTTCTTCGACATAGCCGCCGAACGAGGGGATGGACCCGCGAGCGGGTACCGGACTTGTCGGCGCAGACACCGCGGAGGTTGGCGAGACTCCTGCAATGAAAGAGTCCATATTTTGGAGGGGAGAGACCGGCGCCGATTTCGCGGGCGGGAACGTCGAAACAGGCGATACCGGGATCGGTTCGGGTGCCGTGGCGAAACCGGTTCTGTCGAGTGTGGTCGCGTAGGAATTCTGCTGACCCGACAACGTCGTGCTCATCTGGCTTGATCGGCGAGCAACAACGGCGTCGAAGAGTCCGAGTCCTCCCGAGCCTGAAACAGTCGAGTCGGTAGCTGAGAAGGGCGTTCCCGTCCTCGACGACCTCTCATCCCACCTGACACCCACCACCTCGTACCGATCGTCGAATGGATCGGCCTCAAAGTCCGTTGGCGTGAGAGCGGGGTGCGACCCACTCTCAGAAGAGGTGGGCCGCATCGCCGTGGAAGTCGAAGAAAAAGTCGGATCGCTAGGCGGCGGGTTGTCGCGTCCGTAGAGCCGACCCCCTTCCATCTCGTGAGGCTGCATGGCGGCGGATAGTATCGGCGGCGTTGGTAGAGGTCGAGGTCGAGGAGGGGGAGAAGACGGAAAAGGCGTCGGCGGGAGCGGTCGACCAGGCCCGACGATGACATCCCCCGGTTGATCGAGCTCCGCCGCGTGCGCCGGGAACTCGTATGCCGGAGGCGGAGGCGCCGTACTACCGTCGAGAGCTTCGCCTGCAGGGACGCCCAGCTCGTCATCGAGGAGGGACATGCCTCGCCTCGGCAGACTCGACGTCGACGGATTGGCAGATTCTGCTGAAGGCGGCGCGGGTGGTCGGCTGTAACGCTCAAAGGCTTGCGCGCTCGTCTCTGCGGTACCATAGCTGGTGTACTCCGACGTCGACGGCGAAAGAGGGAGAGCATGGAGGGTTTGCGCCCCCTGCTGCCATCGTGCCGCTTCGTCGAGACTGAGTCGCATCGCGAGCTCGAGCGCTTCGTCCTCGTCCACGTCCTGCACCGACGCGTGACCGCCATCGCTGTACATCGGCGCGTACGCTTTGCCTTTGCCCTTGTCCCCGTTGAACCCATCTTCGACGACAACAGCAACTCGACTCGCCTCGATCGCCCTCGCCATCGCTTCTTCCTCCGCCTGCCTCTGCCTCTCTTGCTCCCACATCCTTCTTTCTTCCTGTTCACGACTCGCGCGTATCACTTCCTCCATTGAGCGCAGCTCGCACGCCGCGAGGCGGTCGCGTTCGCGTTCGCGCGCGGCGGCCGACTCGGACTCGGCGAGGGTGAGCTGAAGGAGGTGGTCTTCTGCGGCGGCGAGGGCGGCGATTCGGGCTTGCTCAGCCTCGAGAGATTCGCGGCGTGCTCGTTCGATCTGTTCAACTCGATGGCAGGTCAGCGCACTGAACTGCGTTCTTGTTGCTGGGCGGAGGAAGGCTCACCTGCTGCTCTTCCGATTCGGTCCGCACTGGGAGAGCAGGAAGTGGTGGTCTGACAGGCGGGTATGGTGATAGGTGGAGGGGGGCCGAGGGCCCGAACGTATAATATCCCGCCTGTGACGGCACAGGGCCTGGCGCCATCGACTGTTGCGGTTGAGCATAGGACGGGTTGTGTCGTAGAGAATTCGACGGCGGTGAGTAAAGCGAATTGGCGACATGTGGTCGAGGAGCCGCAGCAGACTCGTAAGGATTGGTGGCCTGCCAGCTGGGCGGCGCGGCCGGCGAAAAGTGTGGCGGAGGTTGCGCGAGAGAAGTCGGCGACGGCGGACCGGCAGTACGACCAAAGCCGGACGAGGAGCGCCGGTGCTTCGTCAACTTGCGGGTCGGAGTCTGCTGGGCTGGAGTTGGACCTGCTGCTCGCGCAGATGTCGACGAGGACGCGAACTGTGCATTGTCCGACGACGAGGGCGAAGAAGGATTTCCCGGCCCACAGTGCCCGTTCGGCCATGACGGGAGAGCGGTAGTCGACGCTGCTGGGGAGGTTCGCTCTCTGTCGAGTCTGACGGCCTGATCGAGCGGCAGCAGACTCGACGTCCCGCCCGTCTCGGCCGGTCCGGATTGTCGCCGCACAAACGCCGCCGGACTCGGTGCCGCTCCGGAATTGGCGACAAGGTAAGGATCTGATCGCGCATAGGTCTGCGTACCGTAGGTGGCGTACGAGCGGTCGGATAACAATCGTCGCTCATCATGATACGGGTCGAGCGTCGCTTGTTGCGGCATCGGGACCTCGTCGCCATCCAGGTCGCCCCTCGATCCTTCACTGGCAGCGTCACGTCCCTCGGGCGAGCGTCTCGACGGAGTCTAGATGCCTTCGGTTCCGAAAGAGGTGGAGCTGCGATCTGCCGTTCAGCGTCACTCGGCAGAGCTATACAGCCCACGGGGCAGAGTCTCGTGGGGCTGATTGGATTCCCAGAAGCTGCTTGTCCCGATCTGCTGATCGTCTCTGGCTCGACTCGAGGCCAAGTGAAGCGGTTGCCGCCAACTCTTCCTCGTTTCGGCCGACTCGACTTGTTGCTCCACATCGCAACTCACTACGCTTGCTGTGCTCTCGCGCATTGCACGCAGTACGCACGAGAGTTGGTTATTCTCGAGACAGCCACAGTTTCCGTCCCCTTCTCGGTGAGTCTGACGAGCCGCTGCCGGTCGACTCCGCTGTTTGAATCGGTGAGCTCATCGATACCGAATTGCAGCACAGACTGCTCGTGCGCAGACTAGACTCGACCCGATCCTCCTCTAGACTCGATGTGAGTCGACTCAAGCTCTCTCGCATCGTTGCTCGGCAAGCTGACACAGGGCACCAGACGCAGCGATGGCAGCCATCCCTCAGGAGAGGACGCGCAACATATGCATCGTCGCACATGTAGAGTGAGTCATCTTATGCCTCTCTTGCACTCGCCACAAACACAGGACTGATCAGATGCTGCGCCGTCTGCTGCAACAGCCACGGAAAAGTGTGTCTGCTTCTCCTTGCTCGGCGCCTCTCCTCCGTGACTGACTTTCGGCCCGACAACATTACAGTCCTCCTTTGCCGATGGATTGCTGGCCGCGAACGGCATCATCTCGTCCCGCCTCGCCGGAACGATCCGATACCTCGACAGTCGCGAGGACGAACAGGAACGAGGAATCACGATGGAGAGTTCGGCCGTCAGCCTCCGGTGGCGGTTACCGAAAGCGGGCACGGAAGGTGAGCTGCCAGGTGTCCCCCCCACGAGGTCTCGGTGAGAGGCAGGCCAGTTGAAGACGCAAAGTGGACAGGTCAACCGCAGCCCGTTCTGGAAGACTTCAAGATCAACCTCATCGACACGCCCGGCCATGTCGACTTTTCGAGCGAAGTCTCGACCGCTTCTCGGTTGTGTGACGGAGCTTTCGTCCTCGTCGATGCCGTAGAGGGAGTTTGCACCCAGGTAAGCCGACGACGCCGCTCTTTTCTTGTGGCGACACGGCTGCTCACAAATGCGCCCCCAAAACAGACCGTGACGGTACTCCGGACAGTGTACCTCTCCCACCTGCGCCCGATCCTCGTTATCAACAAACTCGACCGCCTCGTGTCCGAGATCAAGCTCTCGCCCACCGAAGCGTACCACCACCTGAACCGAATCATCGAGGACGTCAACGCCGTCGTCGGTTCTTTCTACTCGTCCGAACGTATGGAGGAAGACCTCCGGCGACACGAGCGCCGCGCGAAAGCCAACGGCGGCAGCGGCGAAGGCGGTGCCGACGCCGCCGAGGAGGAACCGTTCGAGGAGCGGGACGACTCGGCGCTCTACTTTGATCCGGCGCAGGGTAACGTCCTCTTTGCGTCCGCGATCGACGGCTGGGCGTTCCGCATCTCGCGCTTCGCCGAGCTGTACGCTTCCAAGTTGGGTTTCAGCGCGAGCAACCTCAACAAGGTCCTCTGGGGAGAGTGGTACCTCGACCCGAAGAGCAAGCGCGTCCTGAGCAGGAAAAAGATGGAGGCGAGCGGCAAGAAACTCAAACCGCTCTTTGTCCAGTTCGTCCTCGAGAACATCTGGGCCGTGTACGACTGCGTCTCGCTGAACAAGTGAGTCGATTTGAGGAGGTACATGGATGCAGGGTTCTTCTGACCGGCTCTTTCGAAACTCAGCAACCCCGCCAAGGTCGACAAGATCATCACCACGCTCGGCGTCAAAGTGCGACCGCAAGACCTCCGCGCCAAGGACACGCGCAACTTGCTGCTCTCGATCTTTTCGCAGTGGCTCCCGCTCGCCCCCTCGGCCTTCCAAGCCATCATCGACAAAGTCCCCGCTCCCGCCGCCGCGCAATCGTTCCGCATCCCGCGGATGCTGCACCCCGAGCTCGGTCACCTCGACGACGACATCGCGCCGGCGAACAAACTCGAAGACGATCTGTACTCGGGCTCCAACGCCGACGAGGCGTACCGCGTCGCGTACGTGAGCAAGATGTTTGCCGTCAAGGTCGAAGATTTGCCGCAGAACCAGCGGAAACAACTCATGGCCGAGGACATGCGGGCGCGAGCCAAGGCGCTCAAGGAGGCGAAGGAGAAGAAGGAGGCTCTCCTCGCCGAGGGCAAGGCGGAAGAAGCGGAGGCGGTCATGGCAGCTTATCATGCGGCGAATGCCGAACCGACAGAGGACGACAAGGTCGACGAGTCGAACGGAGGAGGCGCCGGGAAGGAAGATGCCCTGATCGGGTTCGCGCGCCTGTACTCGGGCACGATCACCCTCGGTCAAACGCTCTACGCCGTCCTGCCCAAGTACAACTCCGACCTCGCGCCGTCGCACCCTTCGAACAGCAAACACCTGCAGACGATCAAGGTCGAGAACCTCTTCATGATGATGGGGCGGGAACTGCTCGCCGTCAAGGAGGTCCAGGCGGGCAATTTGTTTGCGATCGGAGGACTTGAAGGGATCGTCCTCCGCAATGCGACTTTGTGCGGGATGGGCAAGGATCGCGAGACGAAAGAAGGTGCGCAGCGCGACGAAGACCGCGACTGCCTCGTCAACCTCGCAGGCGTCACCAACACTGTGAGTTGCGCTTCCTCTTTCCCCCCTCCCGGTCTCTTGTTTGTCAGTGCTGAGATTCTTGGCCCGCAGTCACCTCCGATCGTCCGCGTCGCGCTGGAGCCGCAGGACCCGTCCGAGATGTCGAAGCTGGTCGAGGGCCTCCGTCTTCTCAACCAAGCCGATCCTTGCGTCGAGACGCTCGTCCAGTCGACCGGAGAGCACGTCATCCTCACAGCAGGCGAGCTTCATCTCGAGGTAAGCCGCTCTTCTCCTCCAGCGTTAAGGGTGGGCACGCGCTGACAGGAGTTTCGCCTCACAGCGCTGCTTGAAAGACCTTCGCGACCGGTTTGCCAAGATCGAGATTACTGTTTCGCCGCCCATCGTGCCCTTCCGCGAGACTGCGGTCTCGGCTCCCGGTATGTCGAGTGCTCTCCAGTCAAGGTGTTGAGGTCGTTGCAAGAGCTGACACTCGCGAATTTCCAGACATGGCGCCACCCAAAACCCCAAACCAGCCTCGCGGCACTGTGCTCGGCTCCGTACAATCCGGACTCGTGACTTTTACCATTCGCGCGGCGCCGATGCCTTCCAGCATCACGTCCTTCCTCAAAGCCAACGCGAACACGATCAAGCGGATTCAGCGAGACCGACGGAGTGGTAAGGCCGACGACGAGTCGGAAGCGGTGACGGAGGTCTCTGAGGGTGCAGAGGTGGTCACGCCCGAGGAGTTCTGGCCCAAGTTTGAGCAAGTCCTCCAAGAAGCGGGACGGGACTGGGCGGGGTTGGCGGAGCAGATTTGGGCGTTTGGCCCGCGGCGGGTTGGACCGAATCTCCTTGTCGACCGGACCCCGGGTTCTCCTCGATCGTGAGTATCGGGGACTTCTTCTTCGTTCTGTTCACCTCTCAGACTCACGCCACCACTACCTTACAGGATTCGGAGACGCCTCGAGCGGCAAGCGGCCATTCCGTCTGCGCTCCAAACGCCCGGTGGCAACTCGGCGCTGAGTCCGCCCAAAACGCCTGCCGAATCAGCAGCAGACCCAGCTCTGGGTGCCGAGTTTGCTTCGACAGAGTTTGCCGGCGACGTCGACGTCTCGAGTTTGAAGGCCGCCTTGACCGAAGTCGACATGTCGTCCGAGGCCATGGAACACTTGCCGGACGTGCGCGAACTCGACGAGAACTTTGACACGGCGTTCCAGCTCGCGATGAACCGCGGACCGCTTTGCGCCGAACCGGTGGTCGGGATGGCGTACTTCCTGGAGGCGGTCGAGCTCCACTCGGACGGGCTAGACATTGCGACGGGTACGCTTCATGGGCCCCTCAGGTGTCAGAATCAAGGGCTAAGACTCTCCTTCTTCGCAGTGCGGTCGAGGTGGTCGGGCGCACGAGGACAGCTGATCTCGGCAGGCCAGGACGCCTTCCGAAACGGTTTGCTCGACTGGTCGCCGCGACTTCAGCTCGCCATGTACTCGTGCGATATCCAAGCTACGGGTGCGTGTTGAATGCTTCAGCCGTTTTTTGCGGCGTCAGTACTGATCTTTTTCCGGGCCCCACAGGTGAGGTTCTCGGCAAGGTGTACGGCGTCGTCGCGAAGCGAAAGGGTCGCATCATCTCGGAAGAAATGAAAGAGGGCACTGCCTTCTTCACGATCTCGGCTCTCCTTCCGGTCGTCGAGTCTTTCGGTTTCGCGGATGGTGCGTGTCACCAATTCTTTCCCGTTCGCCTCTCTCGCCGCCTCGAGCTGACAGCCGCCGTCTTTTACAGAGATTCGCACGCGCACGTCCGGCGCTGCCTCTCCTCAGCTAGTGTTTTACGGCTACGAGACCCTCGACCAGGACCCCTTCTGGGTACCGACGACGGAGGAGGAACTCGAAGATCTCGGTGAGAAGGCTGACCGAGAAAACGTCGCTAAGAAGTACATGGACTCGGTCCGGCAGCGCAAGGTCGGTACACTTTCCTTGACTCTATCTCGGGGCTTCGTACTGACGTCATGGCTGGTCCATAGGGTATGGCGGTTGACCGCAAGGTGGTCATGTTTGCGGAGAAACAAAAGACGATGAAGTCGGCGTAGAGCGACTTGTGCAAGTTGCATGCGAACCATAGATACTGCGCCAACTTCATCGAGGACCCTCTCACTCGTACGACTACACAATGTGAGGCGTTTGCGGAGCGATTTCGCACTGCTCCGAGGCTGTCTGAAGCAAGGGGAAGAGAGAACCGAGTCTCAAAAGTACAACGCCAGCGCTTGCTGACAAGCGAGTCGCAAGCGTCGTGTGCTCTTGCTCGAGAACGCGCAGCACGTGTATCAAAAAGAGTTTATGAAACAGTAAATTGCACACTATACACGGACAAGCGCAAGCTATGTCAAAATGGAAGCAAAGGCTACCAATCCCACTCGACCGTCGTAAAGAGATGCCACTGCGGCTGGACCTCGGCGGCGCTGATCTTTTCGTGCGTGCGCGTGCCGGCTGTGTCCGTTGCTCTCGCGATGCCGATCGAGCCGTCGCTGACTTTCAGAGGCGTGAGGTGCAAGTCGCGCAAGAGGTGGCGGAACCGTTGGTCGGCGTCGGCAGGCTTGTCCAGCGAGACGGGCCAGATGCCGTCGTTGTGGTAGTTGTCCATATCATCGACCTTTGGTTGTCTGCAGCTTACATGATCGTCGGCGTCGATTCTGCTCCTGTCCGATGTCAGCGACAAAGCGACAAAGGCGACGGAATCAGGATCACCCTCCGCTGAATACAAGGAGTCCGGCTGCGAAGTCTTGAGAACACGTGTGGAAGGCATATCGAGACCGTAGTCGTGCAGGAGGCGGCGGCACTTCTGGACACATATGGCCGGTGTCAGCTTATGTGCGTGGGAAGATCCGGCGTGAACTGAAACCCACCTTGGTGAGAGCGGGATCGCCGAAACCTTTGTAGGAAGTAATAGTATCACAGCAATCCTCACAGCGGATGAGATCTGTCCACCGTTTCGCTGGACGGGTGCAACAACAGTCACATCCGCCGAATGGCGTACAGTGCTCGCACGCGTGAGTATTCAGAAACTTGCGTCCAGCGGCGCAGAGCTCGACGTCGGTAACCTTGTGCCGGACGAGATCCCACAGCTCGATGGGAAGCGCGCCGACAGCTGAAGGCTGTGAAGTCTGCAAGGATCCCTCTCGGATACGCTTTTGGACGAGGCGGATGAAGCGGAACGGCCCCTCCAGTTTCACGTAAGCCATGGTCGCGTACGTGAGCGACTCGTTGGTGACAGGTATGCCGTAGCAAAAGTAGGTCTGGGCGGCCATCGGAGGTGTACGTTCTCGCCGTAAAGTCCGGCGGTGTGAGGCTGTTGAAACGTTGATGAGAGCGGCAGCTGGCATCAGTGGGCACCTCCAGCTGGTTCAAGCCCTTGCGGGGCGCGAGAGTGCTCACCTGCTTCAATTCGACTTCAGCAGAAGACTATGTCGTGTGCGAACAAGGCCGTGCTGGTGGGAGAGCGAGCACGAGAGGCTGCTGAAAGACGTCGTCGCAGAAGGGCAGCGAGCGCCAGTGAGCGCCGATACTGTGCTTGATGCAGGGCAAAGCTTCGTTCGAGCTATGCAGATTTCAGCGCTCCTCGAGGGTATCGCTGCTTGGAAAGCTGTGTGAAGCGAAGGGAAAGAACTCGATCAGTGATTTGTCGACTTTGAAACGACTCGCTTACGCCCGGCTCTCGGAGGCTCTCGGTAATGTACATAGAGCACGGACATCGGAGACACTCATGAAGCGGTAGATTGCACACTTGACTGTACACACGGAAAAGCGCAGGCTATCTCGAAAGCGATGCAAAGGCATTCTTCAGGAAGCGTTCTCGACGGTCGTAAAGAGGTGCCACTGCGGCTCGACCTCGTCGGCGTCGATCGCCTGGCTCGTGCGGGTGCGCCTCAGGCCCACCGCTCGCGTGTGACCGATTGTACCGTCGCTGACTTCTAGGGGCGACAAGCGGAAATCGCGCACGAGGTGGCGAAAGCGTTGGTCGGCATCCGCAGGCGTGTCAAACGAGATAGGCCAGATGCCGTCGTTGTAGTAGTTGTCGCCGTCGTCGACGAGCGGTTCTTCGTAGCTGATGCGGTCGGGACCGAAACTGTAAGGTACCCTCGACGACGGCAAGGCAATGAAGGCGACGGCTTCGGGGTCGCCCTGCCGGCAGTGGCGCCAGCGGGACTTGTGAGAACGGAGGAGGCGGGTCGAAGGCATGTCGAGACCGTAATCGCCGAGCAATTTGCGACACATCTGCACAAGCTGGGGTTGGATCAGTTCGGAGCGAGCTTGCGAAAGGGCTCACAGTACCGCACGTTCAGCATGTGATGGTGTTGGAAAGCGTCATACTCCGTCATGGCGTCCACACACCCGTCGCACAAGAGCATGTCCGCCCACGTCGTCTCCTGGTACCTACGATCTTGAGTCACGAGACAATAGTCGCACTTATGCTCCTGAAGGAACACGGCTTCGGCGATTTCGAGCTCGATGTCTGTGAGTCTGTACCGAATGACGTCCCAGAGCTCGATCGGGAGCGATCGCACGGCCGAACCGCGGGCAGTCTGCAAGGTATCCTCGCTGATGCGCTTCTGGACGAGGCGGATGAAGCGAAACGGCCCGTCGAGTCTTTGGTAAGCCATGGACGCGTACGTGAGCGACTCGTTGGTGACGGGGATGCCGTAGCACAAGTAGGTCTTGGCGGCCCTGGGGTACCGCTGAGTCGGGACGCTGGCAACGGGTATGCCGGGTGCGCCGAATGCCATGGGAGCGCCAGCGACGGGAAAGTGGGCGCGCCGAGGGCCGTGGGAGCGCTCAGGACCTGTATACCGGGTGCGCCGACTGACGTGGCAGCCCTGAGAAAGGCGGGTATGCTGGGTACGCCGGATGACATTTTCTGTTGAACGGGGGCGGCAGCAACCGAGATCAAGACCTGCGCTCCGATTCCCTGCGGGGAGTGCGCGAGGCTAGGACGCACCAGATCAAAACACGTCTGCAGTGGAAGGCTCTGTCGGGCGCAACAAGGCTGTCGTGTCGAGCGATGGCGAGGCAAGCGAGACGGCCGGAAGACGAGGAGCGATGAGAGCAAAGGAGCAGCGACGTTTGCTAGGCTTGAGGCGCCGCCGAGCCGCGTGCGATGTATGCAAGCCTCGCTGCGTTTCGCCTGTATCGATCCTGCGAAAGCTGTCCAACGGCGAGGCGGAAAGAGAGAGACTCGAGGCCCGACCCGTCGTCGTCGAGATGGGGCGAGTTGGACGCGTCGTGCTCTCGCTCGGATCCACAATGCACGAGTATCCTTCGAGGGTTCATGAAGCAGTACATTGCACACTATACACGGTCAAGCGCAAGCTATTTCGAGGAGGAAGCAACGGCTACAAATCGCACTCGACCGTCGTGAAGAGATGCCACTGCGGCTGAACCTCGTCGGCGCTGATCTTTTCGTACGTGCGCGTGCCGGCTGTGCCCGTTGCTCTCGCGATGCCGATCGAGCCGTCGCTGACTTTCAGAGGCGTGAGCTGCAAGTCGCGCAAGAGGTGGCGGAACCGCTGGTCGGCGTCGGCAGGCTTGTCCAGCGAGACGGGCCAGACCCCGTCATCCTGGTCAACCTTCGGTTGATGGCAGCTCACGTGATCGTCGGCGTCAATTTTGTCCGTCTTTGAAGAGGGCGACACAGCGATGAAAGCGACGGCATCAGGATCACCATTCGTCAAAGCGCAGAAATTCGACGGGGAATATCGGAGCATCCTGGTCGAAGGCATATCGAGACCGTAATCATGTAGGAGGACACGGCATTTCTGCAAAGGAATAAATGGTTTGAGCTCATGTGCGTGCGATATCGTCTGCCGCGACGTACCTCTGCCAGAGCCGCATCACAAAAACCTTGATAGGCCAGCAGTTTGTTCAGGCACCCGGTACAGCGCAGTAGACTGGCCCACTGTTTCGCTGAAGGAGTACAGCGACACGGCAAGGGTGGATCGTGCCTGACCCGTTTGAGAAACTCGTGTTCAGCGGCGCGGAGCTCGAGGTCGGTCACTTTGTGCCGGACAAGGTCCCAAAGCTCGTTTGGAAGCGCGCCGATAGCGGAAGGCTGTGAAGTCCGCAAGGATCCCTCTCGGATACGCTTTTGGACGAGGCGGATGAAGCGGAACGGCCCGTCGAGGTGTTCGGATGCCATGGTCGCATATGTGATCGACTCGTTGGTGACGGGTACGCCGTAGCAGAAATAGGTCTTGGTCGTCGTACTCATCGGAAGTATTGATCGTGCTTTTGAAGCTGGCAGAGTTGGTCGTTGGTCGAGGAGGCGCTATCGATCAGGACAGCAACCGGCATCAGCGCGCACAACCCCTGCTTGCGGTCGCGCACTCGGGGTCGCACCTGTCCCGAATCAGTCTCGAGTAGGAGGCTCCGTCGTGCGCAGCTGAGGCTGTTGTACGTGGCACGAGCGAGGCACGGTCGACTGATGACGCCGAAAAGGGAGCAGGCGATCGCGGGAGTCGGCCGCGTTCGTCGCGGCGCTGAGTTCCGTGCGAGCTACGCAAGTCTCCCTCAGCTCTGTTTGTACGCAGTCGCGAGTGTGACTTAGCGTGCAAGTCGGAGCGCTGAAAAGTTTTTCTCCTCCACTCGGCGAGGCTTCTTTGGTTCCGCGTGAAGCGGTTGATTGAGCTCACGCGTTTCCAGGCGAGCTGTCTCGCTTCTCACCTTGCTGAGCCTGTTGACAGACATGCCAGCACCTAAACGCTATTTCGACAACGACAGCGCTGGCGGGCCGAGTCCTGCCAAGCGCAGCCGCGGAGACTTCGACGGAGGTCGAGGAGGAAGTGGTCGCGGACGCGGAGGTGGTGCTCGCGGCGCTTCCAGAGGCGGACGAGGCGCAGGACGAGGCGGACGAGGTGGTGGAGCGGGCAGGAGCGACTACCAGTCCGACCGGCCGCAAAAGGAGGCGTTCAAGCCGAAGGAGGGCTTCATCGCAGCCGGACTCAAAGCCTAGTCAGTCTCTACTCCCCTTGCGAGCGTTGCCTAGTGCTTACGGTGGGACTGACGAGGTGATTTTCACAGCACGGATGCGGCTGCTGCCAAGGCCGAGACTCCGGCGGGAGAGGCCGACATTTCTCACCACACGACGCTTTACGTTAGCAACGTCCCGCTCTCGCTCACTTCGCCGCAGCTCTCGCTCATCTTTTCGTCGTATGCTCCCGTGCGAGCTGCGTTCGTCGTTTCGACTCCGGGGGCGGGAGGCGCAAAGGGCGGAGACGACAAGCCTTCGTTCGCTGCATCTTCGACCAACGCCATCTCGGTCAAGGCAGGCCGCGACCGCACCGGCAAGTCGACCTCGCGCGGGTTCGGCTACGTCCGATTCGTCTTGCGGTCCGATGCAGACCAGTGCTTGAACGAATGGGGCTCGGCCAAGGACGGCTTGCCCCGGAGTGCGGTCCGCGAACTCGAGGGACAGGAAGGTCTCGAGCACGTCGAGTGGGACAAAGTCTGCGGACCGAACGGAATCAAGTTGCAGTGGGCGAAGAAGAAGCTTCGTGAGGGAGAGGAGCCCGAAGGAGGCCCGAAAAAGGTCAAGAAGGAGAAGAAGCCCGTGGTCGAGGCGGTCGAGGCGAACCAGGACGGCGCCGAGGTCGACGCTGCCGACGAACCGCAGCGGAAATGGCGACCGGGCGTTTGGGACTACAACGCGCCGCGGACGGTCGTCGTGCTCGGTCTGCCGCTCCCGGGCGAGGCAGGCTCCACCGAAGACGACGAAGAGGAGGGCGCCAACGAGGACGCCGATGCTGAGAACGACGAGTCCAAGATGGACGTCGAGACTGAAGCGGCAGCCGAAGGATCTGCTACTCCGGCCAAAAAGGGCAAACCGATCGATTTCAAGAAGGCGCTGCGGCAGCGAGCGCGCAAGATTGGCGACGTCGAGGACGTCAAGTTCCCGTACGAGCTGCCTTCGGGCGACCAAGGCGGTATGTTTTACCTCTTTTCACGTCCCGACGATGGCTAGAATCCTTGGCTGACCTTGTATGCATACATACAGCTCTGGTCGTCATGTACACGCCTCGGCATGCGCACGAGCTCATGAAGAAGCTCAACAATCACGTCTTCCGTGGTCAGCTGCTCTCAGCGGCAGTCAAGAGCTCGTGGGATTTGTGCCAGCGCCTCGGCCGCGGCAAGGGTGGCGGACGTCTCCTCGTCCGTAACTTGGGCTTCGATGTGAGTCTTCGGTGCAGCCTACCGTCGCTGCGTAACGCCGCTGATTACTGAGCCGTCCGTCCGCAGGTCACCGTCGCCGATCTCCGGGCAGCCTTTGCTCGCTTCGGCTCTCTGCACTCGATCACTCTCCCCGTCGATCCCGCCACTTCCAAACCTCGCGGATTCGCATTCGTCTACTACGTCACGCGCTCCGACGCCGAGACCGCTCTCAAGAAAGTCAACGGTACCCGCATCTATGCCGGCATGGCCGCTGAACGTGTCGCAAGCGAGGGTGGCAAAGAGGGCAAGAAGAAGGACGTGCGCGAGAAGAAGAAGGCGGAGAAGGCGAGTGCTGGTGGTGGCGGTGGCGAGAAGGGTCGCGTTGTTGCCGTCGACTGGGCGCTCGGCAAGGAGGAGTGGAAGAAGGCCCAGGAAGGGGACAAGGTCGAGGGCGAGGCAGCTGCGTCCGATGCGAGCAGTGATGAGGACGAGTCGGGGTCGGATCAGGAGGACGACGAAGACGAGGAAGGCTCCTCCGATGAGGACGAGGACGAAGACAGCGACACTTCGCCTGTCCCTGAAGACCTCGAAGACCGGGATACCACCCCGCAGCCAGTCGGCGGCGCCGAGGACGACGGTCTCGACGACGACGAGGAGGAGGCGAAACCGAAGGCGCAAGGCACGACCCTCTTTGTCCGCAACATTTCGTTCGAGGCGACCGAGGCCGAACTCTATGACCTGTACGTCCCCGTTACTCTGCGCGTTCTAGCCCCTGCGGATGTTTGAGCTGACGTAATTGTCTCTCGAACCTCAGCTTCAAGCAGTTTGGCCGCGTTCGATACGCCCGGATCGTTTACGACCCGGCAACGAAGCGCTCGCGCGGCACGGCTTTCGTTTGCTTCTGGGACGAGGAGGATGCGCAAGCCGTGATCGACGCTTCGCAGGCTCTTAACGAGGGCTCGTTCGGCGAGGTGAGAAAAGCACGAGATCGGAATCTCTCGTTGGTTCCGTTGACTGACGTGCTGTGTTTGCCCAGACCTCGACGAAGAAGACTTCGCTGTTGATGGCCGATCCCGGCTCGTCTGCTGCGTCGCCTCTCACCCTCCACGGTCGTGTCCTTGCTGCCGTCCCGGCCGTCTCCAAAGGCGACGCCGACAAACTCCGCGAGGAGCGCGACAAGAAGGGCGCCGCCAAGACCGACCGCCGTAACCTCTACCTCATGCGGGAGGGTGTCATCTTCCCCAGCTGGGCCATCGCCAAGACGCTGTCGGCGTCGGACATGGACGCCCGGCAAGCCTCTTTCGACGCTCGCAAGGCGCTCCTCCGTTCCAACCCTTCTCTCTACATCTCCCGGACCCGGCTCTCCATTCGCCAGATCCCTCTCTACGTCACCGACGGCATGCTGAAGCGCCTCGCCAACTATGCGATCCGCGAGTTTGATCGCGAGGTCAAGAGCGGCTTGCAAAAGCCGCTCACGAGCGAAGAGCTCGTCACTTTTGTGGCGGACGCTTCCGGCGCCAAGGAGCCGACCTGGAACAAGGTCGAACGCAAGAAGGGTATCCCCCTCGGCAAGGTCCGCCAGTCCAAGATCCTGCGGCAGACGGACCGAGTCGACCCGGTGACGGGACTCGGCCGTTCAAAAGGTTACGGTTTCCTCGAGCTCGGCACGCACGCCGACGCGCTCAAGTTTTTGCGGTGGGCCAACGCGAACAAGGAGGTGAACCGCTTGTTCCGGAGTTGGTGGCGCGAGGAATTCGACAAGCTCGTCGACTTGGTCGAGAAGGGCGAGGGCAAGATTGGCAAGAACGTCAAGGCGACCGAGAAGGAGGACCGGTTGAACCGCCTGCTCGAGAAGCGCAAGGAGCTCGAAGAGGAGGAGAAGATTGCGGCTGAGAAGGAGGTGGCGCGTGTGGTCCAGGGCAAGGGCGCTGGAGGCGGCGAGAGCGGGCGCAGCTCGCGGTGCCTCATCATCGAATGTGAGTGACCGCCCGTCCCTGTCCACGCGAGTTGTCGACCAGTAGATACTGACTATCCCTGGTACGTCTACAGTCTCCATCGAAAATGCTGTCACGACCCGGCGACGAGCCGAGAAGGCCGACCGCGCACGAGAAAAGGCTCGGCGAGCCAAGGTGCGTCTCACGAGCTCCTGTGTTACTTTTGTTCCCTCGCGTCTCTGCTGACCACATGTGTATTGTCTCCAGGAGCGCGGAGGCGAAGAGAGTGAGGAGGAGGAAGGTTCGGACGCCGAGACGGAATCGGCCTCGCCGAAAAAGGGCGGCGGCAAGCGCGACCCGAAGGGGGCCAAGACCAAGGGCAAGAAGCGCCGTGCCGACGAGGAGGAGGCCGACGGCGCGTCGTCGCCGAGCAAGAAAAAGTCAAGGAAGGGAGGCGCCGATGCAGGTGAGGCGGATGAGCCGGCCAAGGAGGGCGCGCGGATAGGGAGCATGATTGGGCGAAAGCGGAAACAGAAGAAGGGGGGCAAGTAGAGCGTTGTGAGGGACGGTTCTGCAGCAACTATGATGGGTCTGTCCCCGTTTCGGGATCTTTCCGTACCCTGCTGTGCCGTGCCGCCGCAGATCATTGAGAGCAGATCTCGCAACCTTTCTCGTTACAGATGCAGGCGAGGACACATACAAGAGGTGGTGGTGTCCCGCGACAATGTCTAGGATGTATATCGCTTCTAGTGAAAGCCAAAAGATACGGGCAACAGAGCGGCGCTTCACGACCGCTTCGAAGAGTTGGCGCGCTTGACGGCCTTGTCGAACTGCGACTTTGTCCGCTTGCCCGCGCCGCCGCCGAGCCCGCTCGATCCGGGCCCATCAAAGTCCCGCTCCGGCCTCGCCATCTTTGGTTTCTTGAACCCGGCCATCTGCTCATACGCGGCCGCCTTGCGCTTCTCGCCCTTTTGACTCGCGCCGTTGTTGGTGTTGCCATGCCCGAGCAAGTCATCAAACTCGGCGCCGAACCCTCCGAGTCGGCGCTTGCCGCCCTTGCCGGCGCCCAACCCCCCGAACGCGACCTCTTCCTCCATGCGGCGCCGGTCCCGCTCGTCCTTTTTCGACTTGCCCAACCTCCGGAAGTTGCTCGTCTCGTACTCGAGGATCTTGTCCAGGCGGGCTTTCGCGCCCGATTTGAGCGAAGGGTCGTACGAGACTGAGAGTCCCGAAGTCGCTTCGGCGTAGGGCGTGCTGGAGAGCATCGAGTGCGACATGTCGGACAAGAGGTGCGACGGTTGCTGGGCTGCTTCGCGTTTCTTTTTGCCTGCGGAGGATCAGACACGGTGCTGGTGAGCATATGGGGGAAAGAAAGAACAGAGACCGTGCGGGACTCCTCACCCTTGGCGGGGGCTTCGACGTAAGGCATCGCGGCGAGTCGGGGTGGTCGGTAGATGCCGGCGCGCTCGTCTGCTTCTTCCTCGTCTTCGCCTTCGGACACGGTCCGGTCGAGAACCAAGTTGGACGGGTTCGGCCTGAATGCGAGCGGGTCTGGAGGGGGGAGGAGGGGAAAAGAGTCAGCACAAGTTTTCGGGGTCAGGAGGAGAGGAGAGGAGAGGAGAGGGGTAACCGACCGTTCAGGACGTCCTCCTGGTTCTGGGCACCACCCTGGTCATCAAATTGGTCGGCTTTGCGTACGAGTTTCTCGACCTGGTATTTCAGTTTGAGTTCCAGCGGGGCGACCTTTTCGAGGACGACGCGGAGTTTGACGAGGTGGGCGACGACGCGCGAGGCGGGTTCGGACTGGACGAGGGACTTGGACGAGAGTTTGAGGGAGAAGAGGGCGACGAGGTGCTGCAGGTACGAGAGCAAGAGGTGGTTCTTGAGCGAGAGGAGCGAGATGCCGGCGGCATAGTCCAGCTCGTCCGTCTCGGCGCGTCTATTCGAGGGCAGCAGCGTCAGTATATACGCCCTAGCAACAAGCTGCACGACTGCCAGCGTACTTTTGTTTCCACGCGAGAGCGGATTCGTTTGCCTGCTGGACGCCGTTGCGGATTTCGGCGAGGTGAGCGCGGAGGGCGGTGACTTGGGGATCGAGGGTGTGCTGTTCCGGGCTGACTGATCTCGCCATGGCTCTCGGACTCTTCGGAGCGTAGAGACGAGAGAGACGAGCGTCGAGTTGAACGTCGAAGCGCAACAGCTCTCTGCCTTTTCCGAGTTGCACCGCCTCACTCGTTGCATAGTCTCCACTTCTACGCAGTCTCCGCTCGCAGCCAGTCAGTTACAGTTAGCCCGAGACTGGCAGTAGCCGCGCAGTACAGCTGACCCTCTCCTTGCCCCGCCCGCAGTGGTCAACTTGCTCGGCAAGGCGCTCCCCGATCACAAACTCGTAAAGGTGCAGCAAGCCCATAGACGCGCATCCAGTGCACGGACTACTAGGGATCACTGACCTAGCCACCACGCCCGCCTGCAGATTGCGATGCGGCAGTTTTACGGCGTCGGCCCCGTCGTCGCCGACAAGATCATGGCCCGCCTCCAGTTCCACGACCAGCTCCGCGTGCGCGACTTGTCCGAGCGCCAACTCAACGCGCTCTCGGCCCTCTTGTCCGCCCCCTCGGCCCACCCCCGACCCTCGACCCCGCTCCGCCCCTACTCGCTCGCCTCCGCCTCGTCCTCGTCCGAGTTGATCCCGAGAGACCCTCCCCCCGCAGACAAAGACACCCTCGTCAATCTCCAGATCGAGGAAGACTTGCTCCGCAAAGTCAGGGGCGACATTGCCCACTTGTACTCGATCGGAACCTGGAGAGGACTCCGGCACGCCATGCGCTTGCCCGTCCGCGGGCAAAAGAGTCACCCCAACGCGAAATCCGCAAGGAAACTCAACAGGCTCGAACGGAGGGCCTACTCGACCGCCACCGCAACCGCGGCGGTGGCGGCGACCCCGGCGACTGGCGCATCACGACCAAGGTGAGCCGAGCCCGTCCTTTTCCGACCCTTCCGTCCTTCGCTGGTGTACTGACCCCTTGGACAGCGTGCTCGACTCGCTGCGGACTCTGCACGCCTCGACTGGCCGGCCATCCCTCTCCTCCCTGTTCCGATAGTCGCAATCCTCTGCAGCCTCGATACCACCCTTTGCAATCCTCTTCACATCGCAGTCAAAACACCGCGGGTGCTTCATCATCCTTCTCATCCGAGCAAGAGAGGACTTTCTCAACCGAAAGAACATGTCCAATCTGACTCACTCTTCGGACGCCCAAGAGTTTCCATCGGCCGGTCAGAAAGAGAGGATGCGGTCCATGCGGGCCATTCGAGTGTTGGGGTGTCAGCCAGCCTCGCCTTGACTGTGCGCCAGGACCCCGGAGGTGCTCACGGCAGTCAGACGTCTGAACGCCCCGACCCGCCGGGCTGGAAGGTCCTTGACTCGGCGCATGGTGTTTGAAAAGCAAACCGAAACGAACGGGAGGCCGAGAAATGAAGGGGAAAAGTGAAATGCGTCTCGCAGAGTAGCTTGCCAGTTCCCGTTTGACGTCTTTACATGAAATGGGCCACCAATGATCAGGAAATTAAGAAGCGAGCAACGCCGAAGGAATCTGTGGTCGAGCGTTCATCGTCCCTGGCTCTCTTTCACTTGCAAAGGCCGGCGACTGCATCACAGGACTACGCAAACACCCTCGCCCTGCTCAACGATGCAGACTCGCTCTTCTGCGTCGGCTCCCGCTCCCGCTCCGGCCGCCGTCGCCGCTGCGGCCGGCGCAGCTCCGCGGACTCGCCTGGCGTACGCCGCCCCGGTCCACAAGCTCTCGCTCCTCGTCGCCGCTGGCGCTTGGCCGCTCGTGAAGCGCACGTACCGCTTCATCGACTTGATCCTCGCCCGTCGCCCCAAGGGCAAACTCGCGGTCGAGACGAGGGCGTCGGCGCCGCGTTGCCGTTTGCCGGACATTCCGGATGAGATCTGGCTCGCCATCAAGCAGTTCGCGGCGATCGAGCTGTTCAAGGAGGAGGAGGATCGCTTTGTCTTTGGCTTCCACGGAGGCTCGGACGACGGCCTGTGGGACGAACTCGAGGACCCGGACGGCTACGGATTTGTCAGTCGGATCGGCCGCGCTCGCCTCGACTTTGACCACCTGTGGGGCTGCCGAATGTGCCAGCTCATCATGTTAGAGCAGGAGGGCATGGTTCGCAACTTCAACGGGAACAGCAAGGTGCGTTGTGCCGGGACCTGCCGCGGAGACACTGCCAGCGTGTGTTGCAAGCTCGAGTTCCCGAGCGCTCGACTTGCTGACTGACGAAGCCCCGGGGCTTTCACTCCCTTCTCCGAAATAGGACATCGTCTCCCTCCTCTCGGATTACGGTCTCAAGCTTGCTTGCTACCATCTCGTCGGCGGCAAGACCTTTGATCACGACGTTGTCGACACCGATCTCGACGGCGGGGCCCTCGTTGCGCTTGTCGATCGCACCGCGCCGGGCGGTTCTGCTCTCCTTCCGACTACCATCATGTATGGCTTCATCGCGATTGCCGAGCCGGAAATCGTCGCGGCGCAGGGAGCGCCTTTGCCGGCGGGTGGGGACGCCCGCTTCGCGCGCCTTTTCGAGCTCATGCCGGCGGGCACCAAGGTCTCGCACAAGAAACAGCGCGGTACCCAAGGCAGCGCGAAGTCGGGAGATGCCCAGACGCCCGGTTGGAAGGTGCTCGAGGTTGCGCGCAAGGCGTGAGAATTGCACGAAGAGGAGACGGTCGAAAAGGGGCGGGCGGAAAAGTCGGGTTGATGCTTTCGGGTAGCTTGTCGGTCGCTTGTGATGTCTGTGAATGAATATCGCTTTGATAAGTCTGCTCCTCCGGCCTGAAGGTGATGTGCCCCCCGAGCTTTGCAGCACAAGCGGACTCGGAGACAGATTGAGAAGGCTCTTCTGACTTGTGCCGTAGAGCAGGATACAGGAGCTATAGACTGTCCTCGGCATTCCGTGGAGCAGGGACGACGTCCTCGGCATCCCGCCGCGGCGCACGATCGCACACGCTCGCCTTGTCCTTTGTGTCCGGCCGGCCCTATCGCTCGCGCCTTTTCACTCTGCTGCCCCCC